>SEMN01000839.1:0-180266 GCA_005408345.1 Macquaria australasica | reverse complement strand
TATTCCCTATAGACCTCAGTAGTAATGACTTCATGAAAGCTTCTTTAAAGATAAAATTCTAACTATTAGAGAAAAATTCAGCACCTCCTGCCCTCAGTTGGTACTGACTTATCTTCAAACACAGGAACCTTAGAAACAACTGTAAAACCTGTACATTTAGACTGCTTTTCTCCCATCAACCGTAATCAACTAACTTCCATGATTTCCTCATCTAAGCCATCAGCGTGTCTCTTAGACCCCGTCCCAACTAGGCTGCTTAAAGAAATTTTACCCTTAGTTAGCACTTATGTACTAGATATGATCAATCTGTCCTTATTTAAAGGCTATGTGCCACAGTTCTTTAAAGTAGCTGTAATTAAGCCTCTTCTTAAAAAGCCCACTCTTGATCCAGGGATTTTGTCAAATTATAGACCTATATCTAACCCTCCTTTTCTCTCTAAGGTCCTTGAGAAAGCAGTAGCCAATCAGTTGTGTGACTTTCTACACAACAACAAGCTGTTTGAGGATTTTCAGTCAGGATTTAGAGTGCATCATAGCACAGAGACAGCACTGGTGAAAGTTACAAATGACCTTCTAATTGCATCAGACAAAGGACTTGTCTCTGTACTTGTCTTACTAGATCTTAGTGCTGCATTCGATACCATTGACCATCACATTCTATTACAGAGACTAGAACATTTTATTGGCATTAAAAGGTACTGCACTAAGCTGGTTTAAATCCTATTTATCAGATCGATATCAGTTTGTACACGTTAATGATGAATCACTCTATGCACGCCAAGAAGTTAGTCAGGAGTTCCACAAGGTTCTGTGCTTGGACCAATTCTATTTACCTTGTGTAATATGCTTCCTTTAGGCAATATTATTAGGAAGCACTCCATAAATTTTCATTGTTATGCAAGATGTTAATTGTATTTATCGATCCAAGCCAGATAGAAACCAATCAATTAGCTAAACTTCAAGCATGCCTTAAGGACATGAAAACCTGGATGACCTGCAATTTTCTGATGTTAAACTCAGGCAAAACCGAAGTTATTGTACTTGGCCCCGAACACCTTTGAAACACATTATCTAAAGATATAGTTTCTCTAGATGGCATTGCCCTGGCCTCCAGCGAAACCGTAAGGAATCTTGGAGTTATCTTTGATCAGGATATGTCCTTTAACTCCCACCTAAAACAAACTTCAAGAACTGCCTTTTTTCACTTACGTAACATTGCAAAATCAGGCACATCCTATCTCAAAAAGATGCGGAAAAACTAGTCCATGCATTTTGTTCGTCTAGGCTGGACTATTGCAACTCTCTATTATCAGGCTGCCCCAATCCCTTAAGACTCTCCAGCTGATTCAGAATGCTGCGGCACGTTTACTGACAAGAACCAGAAAAAGAGATCATATTTCTCCAATATTAGCTTCTCTACACTGGCTCCTGTAAAATCCAGAATAGAATTTAAAATCCTTCTCCTCACCTTCAAAGCCCTAAATGGTCAGGCACCATCATATCTTAAAGAGCTCATAGTACCCTATTACCCCACTAGAGCACTGCGCTCCCAGAATGCAGGGTTCCTTGTGATTCCTAGAGTCTCTAAAAGTAGAATGGGAGCCAGAGCCTTCAGCTATCAAGCTCCTCTCCTGTGGAACCAGATCCCAGTTTGTGTACGGGAGGCGGACAGCCTCCTCACATTTAAGAGTAGGCTTAAGACTTTCCTCTTTGATAAAGCTTATAGTAGGGCTGACTCAGGTGACCCCTGAGCCCCCCCTTAGTTATGCTGCTATAGGCCTAGACTGCCGGGGGACTTCCCATGATGCACTGAGCTCCTTTCTCCTCCTCTTCCTCTCCATCTGTACGCCCTCATATCCATCAATGCTTGTTATTAATTCAACTTCTTCCCGTAGTTGTGTGCTTTCTCTCCTCTCTCTCTCCCCCTCCCCTTCTGTTGCTTTCTGCAGGTATTTCTGCCTCTGGAGCTGTAGAGTCTGGGTCTGTGGTTGCTGCCGCCTGCTGCCCCCGTGCTCCTGCTCTGCACCAGCTGATGCTATTGCTGTTGTTGCTGTTATTAGTATTGCTATTATAATGTTGCTCTTAGTGTTGTTTCTGTTGGTGTTAACATCAATGCCATTACCATATCTATGCTGTATTGAGCTGCTGTATGTTCTCTTTCCTCCTGCTCTCTCTCTCCCGCTCCCCCCCTTCCCCCTTCAACCCAACCGGTCGAGGCAGATGACCGCCCACCTTGAGCCTGGTTCTGCTCGAGGTTTCTAGCTGTTAAAAGGGAGGTTTTCCTTGCCACTGTCGCATAGTGCTTGCTCATGGTGGGAACTGTTGGGTCTCTGTAAATATAAAGAGTCGGTCTAGACCTGCTCTATTCGAAAAAAGTGCCCTGAGATAACTTTGTTATGATATGGCGCTATATAAATAAAACTGAATTGAATTGAATCACTGGAAAATGTATGGTAAATCTAAATTTGCTTCATTATGACTGGATAATAGTTGGTTTCATATTTTAAGTAGACCTTTAATAAACTAGCTGTTTTAACACCAAGTAAGTTTGGAGCACTGTGACCTAAACTTTGGAAGGTGTATTACTTGCGTGAGATTGGTGTTTACTCATTCAGTGTGTTTCATTAACCAGGTGAGAAGAATCCCATGTGAATATAGGCAAGACCAAATACCTGCTGGGAGTGTGTTTACATGTACGCAAAAAAGCCAGTTATTGGGAGAAATCAGGTTAAGGTGGAAAACTGAAGAACAATTTTACATGCACCGCAATAGTATGGTTATATAAAACCAACTTATACATGCTTTTCAGTAACCAGATAACTCCCCTAATTTCCTATCATATTTTTGAACCAGATGGATGGCAGATTTGAAACATTTTAAATTAATCAGTGATGTACGATGCTGCAGCCAGTAGAAGTTCTTTCTTTTTTTGGAGCATTTTGACTGATGGCACAGTTAAATGGCTCTGTCGTGAGAAAGAACACAGTTCTTTTTCATACTGTGTGTATGTGTCTTAATTTTGCTAACAACCTATTGTTAAGCCTCTTAAACTAGTAATACTTTACTTTAAGTACCCTCATACTACACTATTACACATATTTAGCTGTATGTAGCTGTAAGGTCAGATGCCTGAGTGTAATGTGAAAAGTGTTGCTTGTAGTAGCAAAGCCACAGAGAACTATCTAATGAGGTTTCACCAACAGAAATCTACAGTAGCCGTGTTTTTTTCTTAATCCCTTACACTGATTAAAGACACATATTGTTTGAGTTTTTCATGTGAGGTTTTCATTTTTAAGAAACCAGGTTATTGCAGAAAATCATCAGTAAATATATTACTTAAGTTCATGTAAAGGAAACAACCCCAAAATACAAGTTGCAAGTCAGATGCAAATAACTATAATGGATATAGTGCAAGGACACTTCGACATGCAGACAAGAGGAGCCGGAGATCAAACCGCTAACCCTTGGATTAATGAACAATCTGCTACCTCCTGAGTCACAGCCACCCATTCATATGTAGAGTACAGTTCATCCATTATTGGCCATAGCATGATGGATTCACCCTTTACAGTTCTAAGTAGGAATATCATTAAGTACTAAAATATACATCATCTCAGGTTGTAGAGAGCACAAAGTCATCTGAATATATTTCACTATATGAGTATGTACACTATGCGATTGCCAGTTAAAGCAAAAACATGAATGCAAAAAAAGCATTGTTTGCTTTAAGATGTGACTTCACTTCCAAATCTTGCCTGTATTAATACAAGACCAAACAGCAGAAGAGAAGAGACAATTAGATGCTACACTGCTATGAAGTAATACATTACATGATGATTCTGTCAACTCCACAGAACAGATCTCAAATAATCCAGACACAAAAGCATCAAACCAGTTCAACTGTGGAAGTATTAGTGGAAGTATTTCCCACACATTCAGACAGTAATGACAAAAAAAATAATGTTCTTATGGGGGTTGTTGAACCATGTCCTGCTCATCAAGCTCATTGGCTGATAATTGAAATACAATGAAAGGGAAATGTAAGGAAGGTGATCCTAGCATACCAGAAAATGACAGAACTGACACACACGTCATGCCTTGAAAGCATTTCCTTTCAAAGGACACTCACTGCTTGAGAACATTATGTTACAATTTGCATTCATGTTCTGTTGTTAACTAGCTAGTGATGATAGTGATGTATGTGGTCCTTGATGATTCACAATTGTTCAAGTCTACCTGTTTAATTAATCAAATCATAAGGCTGATAGAATAGTCAGAATTGAACAGATGTTAACCATTAACAGAGGCTATTATTATTCAGTCAGCAGGTGCTTTAAGTTGAGAGCTATAAGGATGTAAACACAGAAGCTTCTGAATGTTGTAGCTCAACTGTTAATTGAATGTTTTGCAGTGATTGGTCATTGAGACATTCTGTGTGGAGGGCAGGTTTGCTAATAAGGCCCAGTATGAATGAATCCAGGCAACTACTGCATGACTAATTATTATCATTAGCAAGGAGCTTATAGTCAAAGTGCAAAGGGGGAAAGGTCACACACAAAAACTCTCACAATGAAAAGTAGTCAGGTTTGGGAGAATAGAAGTATCACCCAACATTTTTCCTTTTAAAGCTCATTTCCACTGCAGTGGCATTACATTTCAGTCTTCACGCCTTCGTTAAATCCAGCCTTTAATATGAATTACTGCAACATCCTACTTCCATACCCATGCTTTCAGTACTTTCAATAGTGTTTAGTTTTGCAAGTGCTGTTCTCTTTTAGTGTTAATATGTTTTCTGTTCTGACAGGCTCATATATTCTTTTTCTTTCTGCTCTTTCAATAGTTATAGTAACCTGTTTAAACAGCATGAGATGAGGGCTCTCATCTGTTGTCCAGGCAAATAGGCCAATTACACTGTCACCTCAGAATAAACAGTCACAGTTCAAGAGGAAGAGAGGGAGAGAGAGGCTTTCCAGTTCTCTCCAGTTCTTGTCACTGATGAGCAATCAAGGATGAAGTGCTGTATACACCATGACAGGCACATGCATGCACAAACAAATGCAGGTGAATACATACATCTACACACATGAAGCCCACAAATGTGCACACACACACACACACACTGAGCTCCTGTCCTCTCTGTCTACCTCTGCCAAGCTCAGTTGCTAGTGATGTTTGGTTAGGCACCAGTGGGTCCCTGGGGGCCCGGTCATTATGACTTTCAGTGACACCAGGGAGGCCCAGGGGTGAGATAGAAAAGATATAATAGTGGAGAATTGTCCTCCGAGGCCCAATTAGGGGAACTATGACAAAATGGGAGCAGAGAAAAGAGGCCAAAGCAGATTATATCTTTTGGGGAATGCATCATGTTAACATGCTAAAATATCTCGGCATGACAGCGCACACCTAGCAATGTTCAAAGACCCAGCTTCGAGAGATATTTGATTGCTTTTACATTGTCCTAAATGATCTAGAGTATGTGTCTTCACTATTACTGGAGCTCAAAGACATGCAGATGAAGTGTGCTGTTATTGACCTAACCCTGCATCTAAACAAATGTGCTCCCCTCAGAAAGCTGATAGGAGGGAATCATTTCCTCAGGCAGTTCGAGTCTTCAAAACAGCCTGGGAAAAGATGGGGGGGGGTAGTCACATGTGGTTCGGAAATGAGCAAAACATGATTAACCATCTGCCAGAGCAGCAGATGTTGTGATAAACTGCAACTTTGTTGACTTTTTGAACCCAGCTGGACGTACTGACGAGAATGCTTTCCATATTTTCATATGTCAAAACTGAGACTGAAAAGCCAGTCTGTATGTTTTCAAGGACAAGTGTTTTCCCAATGTGAGAAAAAGAAAAACTAAACAATGAAGCATTTAGCCAAAAGTCTGTCCAAAATGACTGAAACAAACCCAGGAGAAGAGGAAATAATGTGCATGAGGAAACAATCCCCTAGTTTAAAGGTTAAGGTATCTCCTTTTGCAGTTGCATTACAAATCATGTCTGAGAGATTGTCTGTATATAATAATGACTACATACAGAATTATTTTAAAAAAGGCATCCGTGATGTGTAAAGGTCTGAAATGCTATAAGTTACATGAGAGTCCACTCTCCAAAACAGCTGAGTTAAAGGTTCCCTGTGCCCTCTGCCACTGTGTGTATCCTAGAGCTCTTACAAATGTGTTGAATGCATTTCCTTCCTCATAAAACATTTGCAAAGCTGATTTTCTGAACATTTTGACACCTGCATTGTTTACATCCATGTTTACTATCTAGAAGTCTTCTTCACTGCCTTTGTTGGGGCATTGCTGTATTTCTTGGTGTTAATGCCATGTGTTGATCAGCACAATAGTGTGAAACCATTGGCAGGACAGTGTATCACAATACTTGCATGCGTGTACACATGCATCCTGTGCATGTGTACATAACAAACAAAATGGGGACCCACTCATAAAAAATCTACTCCATAGTGCCACTAGATGTCAAAAACTCCACAAGGGACCTTAAAGTCAGTTCATCCAACCTGAATAAAGTCTCATTTTAGTTAGCTCAAACTGCCACAAACCAACTACAACATAGCTAGTTTTAATGTGCACTTGATGGAACTCAGTGTTATGGTTACCACGACTAGGTCAGATTTACCACAAAAATAATTTTGTCAATGCCCCCTTTACCAGCTTATTTCACATCCTATTTCACTAATGAAAGTATTAGGAATTAGTATTCCCAACTCTACTGCCTTTGACCAACATTTGACACATCTGTAGCCAAAAATCATAGTTTCAAAAGAATATACAATATATGACATGTTTTACATGTCTTGGCTCATTTACTAAAAGACACATACAGTATAATATTTTTTGCTGATCTCTTCCAAAGAACGTACTAGTGTTTAGTAACATGTCTAAAGAATAAAAACATCATCTTCACTGTAATGGATTACCATATTGGTTGCTGCATGATAGAAAAACACATTCACTGTAAAAAACGATGATTATAAAATGGTTAGCAGTAACATAAAGTATATGACTTGTTGTAAATGGGCTGAAACATACAAAAAACACTAGTGTAGTCATACAAGCATGTCCTGCCAAGGGTCGAATCTCTTCCATTTAGGCCAGAGCAAGTGGTTCTAACTACTCCAGTCACTAGTCATTTCAGCAATTAGAGGACCAGCATTGAGAACTCCCACAGTTCAGGGGCACCGCTTCTCAAGCACACAGAGAAATATTCTACCCTTATCCAGATCAAGTTGCATTATGGACTTGGCCCATGAGATGTTCTGTTCACATCCCAGAGTTCTCAGAGCCCGAGAGCCACCTCACATAGCATGCTCACTACCATGGCTTGTTTCTCTACTTCTGTTGCTTTCTGCAGGTATTTCTCCCTCTGGAGCTGTAGAGTCTGGATCTATGGTTGCAGGCCCCCTGCCACTTGTTGGGTCTCTGTAAATAATAGTTTAGTATGGTCTAGACCTGCTCTATATGAAAAGAGCCCTGAGATAACTTCTGTTATGATTTGGCGGTGTATAAATAAAACTGAATTGAATTTAAGTGAACCTGTATACATACAAATGCTGATGCCTCTGGACACATCTTCAGTGATGTTCCTGGCATCATCTGGTGTTTGGGGTCTTTCAACATCGTACACCCTCCTCCAAGCGACCCAGCCAGGGCTGATAAGACCCCAGCTTGTGTCCAGATAGCTAGCTATCTAGGCCTCTATGGCTCTCCTCTTTTGAGCCGCATCGGTGGTACTACAGATGGCTCTCTTCTTCCTCTCTCCCTCAATGCCCAAATTTCTGAAGGCCCTGGCTAAGGAACGGGCTGCAAATCCACTGCATCCAACCTCCACTGGGAGACACCTTGCTCTCCATCCAGCCTGCTGACAGTTGCTGACCAGTCCTGCATACTTGGCGAGCTTCCATTCAAAAGCCTCTTCCAATCGATCTTCCCATGGAACTGTGAGCTCCAGCAGCACAGCTTGCTTGGTGGACTCGGACACAAGGACAATGTCAGGTCACAGGGTGGTGGCTGCAATATGGCTGGGGAACTTCAGCTGCTGTTCGAGGTTCACCAACAGCTGCCAGTCTCTAGCAGAGGCCAGGATGCCTGCAGATGTTCTTTTGGTGGGTATTGGCTGCTCCCCAGCTCTGACAAAGGTGATGGCCTGCTTGTAGGGTCGGGACCGCTTTGCCCACTCAATGTCTGCACTGATGGCTTCAGCAATGATCTTCAGGACCTGATCATGCCTCCATCAGTCCCGTCCCTCTCCAAGTGCCTTTGTGCAGCAGCTGAGGATGCGCTCCAGGGTTCCTCACTTGGAACACAGTGGACATGCTGGTGACTCTGCTATGCCCCATGTGTGGAGATTTGATGGGCTTGGAAGCACATCATACACTGCCTGGATGAGAAATTTGATGATGTGTGGCTCGGCTTTCCAAAGCTCAGCCCAGGTCACTTTCCTCTCGACCCCATTTTCCCATCTTGTCCAAGCTCCCTGTTGCTTCATTCCCACTACCTTGCAGGTTCTTGTTTCCTCCACTGCTGCTCTCACCTCCTCCTGAACTAGGTGGCGCCTTTCCTTCCCTCTGCTGGTGTTCATTTGGGGAGTTGGAAAGGATCCTAGCCCAGCTCGGTCTTGTGTGACCAGTCCCACCAGCCTCTTATTACACAGCCTTGCCTCTGCTTCCTGAACAGCTTCCTCTGCCCTCCACTTCCTGCCAGTACTCACTTGAATCCCTGCTTTAGTCACCTTTGGATCACTTGAATTCCTGTATGGTACCACTTCTCTAGCTCTTGTAACCTTCAATTCCTCCTCCAAGGATTTGAAGGGCAGTTGTAGTTTGTTGTGGTGTCATAGAATGTGATGCTGCTCAGGCTCTTTGGCAGCCCCAGCCATCTCCTGAGGTGGTTGCTGATTTTCCTCTCTAAGGTTTTGACTGTCGAGATCGGAACTGCATAGACGAGGAGGGGCCACAGGATTCTGGGAAGAATGCCATGCTGATACACCCAGGCTTTAAACTTCCCAGGTAGGACAGATTTGTCCACGGATTTCAGCCAGCCCTCCAGCTGAGTGCAGGTCAACTGGATGGATGTCGTGTCCCTCAGAGAGCTGTCAAAAACCTTGCCTGGTTTTTCTGTGATGGTTGGGATGGCTGTGCCTGCGATGTTGAACCGGTACTTTTCTCGTAGGATCTTCCACAGACGCAACAGGAGTTTGGGACAGTTTTTGTACACTTTGGTGCTGCTTGGTCCTGGAGCAGAGCTTGCTCTTGCTTTGCAAACAACCTCTCTGACTTCCTTTAGCTGCAGCTCTAACATGTCGAACTGCACATCCTGTTCAGGGGGGTCTATTCGGCTGTTGCAGTCTCCCAACTCCTGCTCTCTTTCAGGGTTGCTGTAAGTCTTCTTCAGATGTTGGTCTATGCCTTCCTGCGAGCAGGCCAGTTTTCCACAGCACTTCTGCCCCAGCAACTCCTTGGTGAACTTGAAGGGGTTGGTGATAAAGGCAGCACGTTTTTGGGCCCTTTCACACCGACGCCTCCGATGCCACTCTGCCCGACGGAGGACCCTGATCTTTTTCCGTTGGATGAACATCAGCTGGGCCAAGACAATGCGTTCCTCATCTCCTGCCTCCTTGTACTGGGGCTTCAGCACTTTCATCTCCTGCCTGATGTTGTGGATCCTCACAGCTCTTTGGTTCTTAGAGTAAGGTTTTCTGGGGCCTTTCTTCTCCTCTTCTCCAAACCGTTCAGCTGCGATGCTGACAATGATTGTTGTCATGGCTTGTAGCTTCCTATTAGCCTCTCCTTTCAGTGTAAAGCCCCCCTTCAGTCTAGAGCTCATCCTACCTAGGGCATGGCCATTTGATGTTTTTTTTTTTAAGGGGATAACTGTTGAAGAAATCTGCACTGGAGTGAGTTGGACATGTCTGTGTACTGTGGGTTATATATGGGAGCCTGAAAGAAGTCTATTGTCAATTCTGTTGAAACATTAAGTTGGCTTTGGTTATTGGTTATTTATTTCAGGGTTTTATATATATATATGCTATTGACCTGGTTTGTCAGGTCACACATGACCATTCTCTCTAACGTCATAAGATGTGGTTAATATATTCACTTTAACCTTGCCTGGTAGTTTTGATGACATTCTCACTGTGTACCTACAGATAAAACAATTTCACTACAGTGGAAAACTTCATTTTAGTCTGAAGGTGTGGAAAGTAATGGATTGAAGCTTCAATGTATACCACAGCTCTATGCAAACAGAGATACTGCCATACCTGAGCTGACTAACTGTGATTATTTAAGGGGGGTGATCATCTGAAAGAAAAGTGCATCCCTAGAAATGTTTACTTTGAGAGTTAACAAGGAGTGGATGAGCGATGAATGATGATATTTGCTGTGTCCCAAATCGCGTACTCCCGTTAGTACACTTACATGCAGTATACTGTGTACACTATGTACTGACTTGCATAGTGCGTTAATTTTGACAGGGTAGTGTCGAATACTGCTGTTGTGCGCTTACCGGAAATGACGATCGCAACCTTTGACCGCATCTTCTTCTTCTTCTTTTTAATGACAGATTGCAACTGGGCGGAGAATTATCGCCAACGTTTACTGCAATTGCCACATGCCGAAATATCTGCCAGCACCTTTGCTCACTTGACTTCAATTCAATTATATTAAAAATGAATGAAATATGAACGTGCTTTTACTTTTTGCCGTAACAATCGCAACCGCGGCCGTCATTGTCATACGTTAGTGGTCCTCCCCTTCCGCTACGTGGCCAAGATGGCGACCGTTGAGCTCTGCACTGGAGTGAGAAGCATAGACATATATATGTCTATGGTGAGAAGTGTGTAGCATTCCACACTCAACTTTCTGGCCGTTTTGTGTACACCATCCGGGGTACTTACAGTACACTGCATTTTGCCTTACTTACCAGTATGAACGCACTCATGCACTCAAAATACTAAGTTTGAGTACGCAAGTACGCGATTTGGGACACAGCACTAGTTTTGGTCTCTTTGAGGCTCTAATATTTTTTCGAATGATGGTGGTTCTGGTTATAGCGTGATGACGATGATAATGATTAACAATGTAATTAAGAAATGTTAGGTCATAAGTAGGATCTCCCATCACTATAGAAATTATGTTGAATTGCTTAAAGTATTTCACTTGTGCTTCCCAACTACCTCTCAGCTGCTGAAAGGTTAGTGAACTTCACAGGTTAACAATAATGTTTTTATCCACTTAGTGGTCTCCTGTGTTTACACAAATTAATACATCTTGCCAAGATATCCTTCACTGCTTATCCGGTATACAGTGGTCCTCATTCATAATTAATAGTTAATTACTGTATTCATTGCATTTATCCATGGCTGCATTTATTCAGTCATTTGTATGTTTAGTAGTTGTTAGTTGTGTGAAAAGTTAGTATTTTAATAAACCTTTCATTTATAAAGAACTTGATTATGTGGTTTGTGTTTATGAAGTATTATGGTTACTGTACATGAGTTAAGAACTTAGTGCAACCTCCAGAATTGAGAATGAATGAATTAATTGACTATCGTTTTCCCTTCTTTAAGGGTGGTGCCTCAAGGTGAATAATCTGAGTTAAATTCTGTTATTTGGTATAAATATTGATTATTTCTGATAGCCCAAAGTTGAGTGCAATTACTTTACTTTGTACCAATTAATGTGTTAAAGATTCTATGTGTAGTTTTCATAAAGTCCTTGTTATTAATGACACCTTGGCTGTTAAATGAGTTGCAGTCAGCATCCTGTTGCTTGCATTCCGTAGGCGTGAGTGAGCATCCTAGGCACTGGCCAAAACAGTGGCTAGTAGAAAGCAATCGTTAGTTATACACCTTTGCTTTGTACTGTTACATCATTAATTGACTAAAACTAAAAAATTACTAAAATCAACACCATTTGTCATCATACGCAAGTTAGTATCATGGCTCACATTAGCTGGTGAACTAATTCGGTAAGCTAGCCAATTAAAGGCCAGTTCAAACCAAAGATTCACAACGAGACGAGTTGAAACTTGTAACTATTTGCAACGTGCTAGTCTGCAACGTTCTGAAACCTGCCAGTTTACACCAAAGCAACGAGACGAGATGGCGTATTGTTTCCATAGCAACGACTCTTTGTACTTCCGTTCTAACTGCCGGCTTTTCAGGCTTTTTTTTGTAGCTGGTTATAATTTGTAGCGTCTTAAAATATGAATGATGATAGTGATAGTGAGTTACTTGCTACAGTTGCATTTTTAGTATTGATAAACATAAAAAAAAAAATTTAAAAAACAAGAGGGTAGTGAATTTGGAGTCGTCCATGGGTGCTTCAACGGAATACCCAGGGGGCTTATGCAAATTTATGCTGTGAACTTGAGACAGGAGATCTCCCCTCTTTTGTCAATTCTTCCCGTCTATTCCCGGAGTCACGCAGCGTGCAAAATACTCTATGACAATCGGGGGGTCTTGTGGCATGGCCCTTAAAAAAAACATATATATATATTTCACTTGTGTTTCCTGCTCAGACAAACTCAATAGACATGCACTCACACCTCTCCAAAACTATGCATAATATTACGCACAGCTGGCACAGCGTGGATACTTTCATTAACTCACCGGAATTTAACTGTTAACTGACCTTGTGAGCTTTTCTGACACCAGTGAGCTGTTCTGAAAGATTCACAGTTTATACAGCGACATCATGAATAGCAGTGGAACCGCAGAGTCAGAATGTATTATTGCGCCGCAGAATTACAACCAGTACCGGAAACCAGAGACCCCCCTCAAAATTTGATTTTGCCGTCTTCGGGGGTCCTAGTCCGAGACCCCCTGTATTTCGCACACTGGTGTCACGTATAATCAGCAGAGAAAACACTAACTATCGAGACAGCATTTCACCAGGGGAAGGGCTGATGATAATGCTGCGCTTCTTGGCGATAGGCAAGCTACAGCCCATAAATAAAAGAACCTGACTGACTGTTTTACAAGAGAAAAGAGGGCAGATTCAACAATTAAACTAAATTAAAAGTATCCTCCTGACTCCTGCAGGCTACTTTATTTTTCTTGCTCTTGCTTTTTCATTAGTAATTTATTTCATTACTGTATTAATAATCAGTGTAATAAAGAAAGTAGGCTATACTTAATTGATGAGAAAGCTATAACAACCTGAGTGTTTGTAATTGCTGATTGGCTGTTGGAACAAGTGACATGCCTTACGTTCTAAAACCAGCCGCTGTCGATTTTGACAAGCTGAGTTGCAGGCGACACCATCAGCCAGCTTAAGTCGAGCTGAGACGGGCCAGTTCACACTGCTGCAACTTTTCCCTGCAACATTCTAAAACGGTTTCATCTCGTCGTGAATCTTTGGTCTGAACTGAGCTTAACATATCCACTCAGATAGTATTTTGTTAGCAATAATGTTAACGAGCAAGCAAGCTAAGGGTAGCCAGCTAGCTGTAACTTAGCTATGCTGCATGGATCTGGCGTTGGTTGCTTTGTAACATTAGCTGATAAAGTAATTTGCCAACAGCAAGCTAGCCAATTTACCAGCCAGATCACCCCCAGGAGTCTGTTTGAATTAGCTGATGTTATCCACTCAAGACAGTATTTTGCTACGTTAGCTAGCTAGCAATTCATCCGCATTACCAAGCAAGCTATGTGGACTTGGTGTTGGACTGTTGTGGTGGGTGCCGGTTGTTTGTTGACGTTAGCAGACTCCATTTCTAACATACACAGAAATCATTCCACAGGCAACTGAGAAAGTCAGGAAAGGTCTCATTTTTTAAGTTACATTACAATTCTGGTGCCCCTTTGAGGCTTACTAATTATCGTTACATATTTTTGGTGCTGCTTTTATTAAGTGCTATTAACACGACATGGTGTAATTGTAATACAAGAAATCATACTTGTTTGTAATACAATAAATCATACTATGATTTATGGCATTATATTACACTATCATGTTTGACTCATGTAGAAGAATCCTTTATTGAATTGTATCAGCTGATGAGATCAGACAAATCAGTAAATTAGATATTACCCGACAGATCCCTGTTCACACCCAGGGCCATGCCATCACGCAGCCAGAGCACCATGCCATGGTAGCCAGGGATGGAGCAGGGCAGGGTGACCGGCTGGCCTGCCACCACCACCAAGTCTGTGGGTTGTTGGGTGAACACAGCAGAGCTCCCTGGAAGGGCAAAAAGAATAAAATGATTAGTCCAACTTGTACACCAAATGACACAAGCTGCAAATGAGCAAGGAAATGGTAAACTCAAATCTGATCAGCAAAAACACAAAGCAAACTCACACATTTTATGAAAATTATTTTTTTTAAACAAACAAACAAAAAAACAAAAAACAAAACAAAACAATGTCCCTTCAGTACGGGAAATAAATAGCAATTATTTCAAATAAGGCAAATTAGTCCACATAAAGCTGCACAGAAAATAGTGCCAAGAAAATTCTACAGTACATGTATTTCATATCCTCACACCCTTATGCATTAAATAGTAAAATACTACTCCATTGTTTATTTTATCAGGAGCTCTGTGATTATCATGCCCTTGTTGTGCATAAATCACACTAAATGTGTAGGCACAGCTGTAACATAAGAAAAAACAAAGTAAAATTGAAATTTTGACCTGATGGTACTAGATAAAAAGTCAGGGGATCACCAAAGATCATCACTGTTGTTGAGACAATAAATGTCAACAAATAGTTGACTAGACCAAATTGGTGGACCTACCTACAAACCATCCATAAAGCTACACTGCTACCTTAATTAAAAACAGCTTAACATAAGGTCAATCCAATGTAAGAAAGACTGTTACATCAAACTGTGAGAAATTATGAGATATCATATATTTTATATTCTGTAATTCTGATGCAATCTTAGGGCGTTTTCACACCTATAGTTGGTTTGCTCTGGTCTGAATCAGTTGATGAGTTTGTAAACTTGGAGCGTTTTCCAATTCAGAGAAAAATCCTGAACGCATCACTGCGAACCTTGTGAGAACGTTCACTCTGCATATTGGTCAGATGTGTCTGGGGATGTTACACACTCCGGTACAGTAGATGGCGGCATGCACCATTGACGTTGGTTTGTAGTCCGTCAGTAAAACCAAAGAAGAAGAAAGTAAATTCAGTGTTCTGAACTAGTACATATCTCTGTGAGAGAAACATTGCTGGTTCGTTCTCCGTCTAGCTGCTACTACTAGAAACAGTTTGCGTGCTCTGCCGAATTACAGAATGCAAAGCTCATCTGGCTACAGGAGCCATTTAGCTCAAACTTGCATAGTTGGTAACCCCAGAGTTCGTTTGGACCACCTCCTCTAAAGGTTCTTGGTACGGCTGTTTTGGTCCGCACCTGAGTGCGATTACTGTATTCGGACCTGCCCAAACGAACCACACTAACCGGGCAAATGCACCAGGGTTCCTTTTAACTGAACCAAACAGGTTAGGTGTGAAAACGCCCTTTAGCCTACTGAGAAAGGATTCTGCACATTAAGATGATTAAAAGGTTTCCAAAGTCCAAATGGGAACAGCAGGGCATCAGCAAGAAGAAACAAACACTGATGCAATCAACACATTTGAGAAATCAGTTGCTCTTTGTCATTGGTGTAATACGTTGTACTATCACACCTTTTAAATAACAGAAAGGTGGAACAGATAATTGATCATATTATCATATCAAATGTTTTGCCTGCAACATCTGTGTCACAAGGCTATTTCTCAGATTCCTCCTTAAAGGATGTCTATGCCCTGTAACATGTCTGAATGTGTGCTTACGATGAAGCCATGCAGACACAGACTGAGACTTGTGCAAGTTTCTTGCAAGATGCTGACGTGCTGCTTACACACTGCAAGCATTATGTCTACAGTGGAGAATAGAGCACTTTAAATATTATATATACATATATATATATATATATATATATATATATATATATTTAAAGTCCACACTGCCCCACACTTTTAACAAGAACATCAGCAACTCCTGGGTTTTATGCATGTTCGCAAATACGCAAAGAACGGTTAGCTCTTAGCTAACTACCAAATTTACCAGCTTCCAATTAAAAACAACAAAAGTTAATGAAGTTTAATGAGGCATTGAATCTTTGATAGCTGCTTTTGGCCAAAGGTGCAGTAAGCTTAAGAGTTCAAACCGATGGAGATAAGTACAGCAGCCTTTTGCAACAGACCTTTCTCACAGCAGACCTTTTAAGTTGTCAAACACAGACTGTGTAACTGATAACATTATTATTGGCTGCATTCTCTTTAGAAGTTCCAGTGAGGGGGCTCTGCATGTTGACTACATGGCACATCTAAATGGAACTGAGACATCATTAGTGTTATTATCTTCATCTATGCTTTTCCTGCATGCTATCACAAATCAAAATGTCCTTCATGTGAAATGGTGAATTACCCTTTAAGGTAGGGTTTGACAAATGGGCTTTTAAAGTTACCTGTCAAGTTTCATGGTTTACACATGAGATTCATGTTTTAGTGCTTTTGCTGGAATCTAAAGACCAGGAAGGTAAATGTCAAACTTTTAAAAGAGAAAAGAATGTACAATGTGTCAATTAAACTATCCATTAATAAAGTGACATAAATTAAAATTAAGAAATGATAATGTAGAGCTCACCTCACCATATGGGCAACACGTGCAACAGTCCCCTAACCCTAACCTAACCATAACCCAGGACAAAGAAGCTCAATAATTCATTAGAATGACTCACATGACTCCGAATGCAGAATACCTTTTGCATTTTCTGATCATTTACCAGTATAAATTGGCCTCTACATTTATCCCACTACATCTTGAATACATTTCCCCTCCACCTCTACCCTTTTAGTATTTTCAAACCCTGGAGTGGTCATTCTAATCTTTAAACCAATGAGATATCAGTTAAGTAGAGATAGGTGGGTATATTTACTTTTGATTACACCATTACCTTGGGTCCAGTTTTCATTCTGATGGTCTGAAAACCAGTGCTTATGCAAAAATATTAACAAAACAAAAACACATCACAGCTGAGCAGCGAGAGGTGAGGACAAAGACAAAGCAGATGTTTTCTAGGTGGTAAAAGACTCCATTTAATGCAGACTAAGTTCAACCAATCAAATCCCAAGAAGATCATTTTCATACTTGTTTGCACTGAATGATAGTCTGTCATGTGACCTTTTCTCTGGTGAGCCTTTAACTCTTTTTTTGATTGTTGGTGATTTTTTGATTTCTGTGTTTTCAAAAAGCAAAATAATGTTCTGAGAAACGTTTTGGAGATTAGCCTGCTAAAATTGTACTGTTTTTTTGTGCAGCCCTTTAAGCCTGTAAATGTTCTATCCTGGTTTGTAAGGTAAAAACTGTAGCTAACTATTGGTTACTGAGAAATGATGCCTCAAATGAAAGAAACTATTCAGGGATTGAAAAAGTCTGTTAAATTCACACTGCACCCACTGTTACATACTAAAAGGCATTGCATTTTTTAGCATCATTACAAATAAGCACAAAAGGTATTGGTGGAGAAAGGAGCACACTTTGAAAGAGTCATTGAGCTGTTATACAGACAAAATGTCCCTATCCAGGGAACACTGTGTCCAAAAGTTTTTCAAAGCCTGGCAGTCATTATTTGTTTTTCCTTTGTGCCTCTGTTAGGAAGAACCTTTGGTTAATTTTAGTTAGTTTTTTTTTTAACAGGCATCATATTAAATATAGAGGATTGTATAAAGTGTATATTTCCTAATTCAACTTGCATAAATATTTGTGCCAATCATGTGTGTGATTACCAAAAATGAATTGTGTTGCATGTTGAATATCATTTGTAAACCACTGATGAAACTTCTATCAATTACTGAATTACAGTTGTAGTCTGTTTGATCCTTGACACAACATGAATGAAAAAAACACATTTGTCACATTTATTAATGTTGCCATCTCAAAACTAAACAGAGTTAATTTAAATGATTTTCAGGCTTTTGTGATTTTCCATTCCTTTATACTCATACATGCTCTTTATTCTTCTATAGCGCCTCTGTTTCGTCTTTCCTCCTTCGGTCCTTGACTCCCAATGCATTAGTGTGTTTTGTATTCCTTTTCAATGGCACTTTGTATAAGGAATACAGTGTGGTGTTGACTTGCCTCTGTGTAGCTTGTTTGCAGTCTTGTTTTTCCAAAGAACCAAACTCAACATTTGAGTGGATCCTCAGACATCTTTATTCTCTGAAGAATGAATGTCACACAATTACAACATTGTGCTGATATATGAAGCAGTCTATTTCTTGTTTAGCTGTGTCATGTATAGTCGATTCATTTATTGCATTTTGCCCCACATCCATGAGCCAAAAACACTTTAATTTGAAATCTGTAAAACAGTGCTTTTACTGCAATAAGCATCTTTAGTTGCAATCAGACTGCCAGTGTCTGGGGCTGTAGTTGTCACACTCTCAGTATACAACAATCAAGTCTATGTTGTGTTAAATATGGATTTGGAACACAAACAGAGCGCAGGAGATCATGGTAAGCATGAAAGTAGCAAACAGTGCCGATGGGGGGATTCCAGTGGGGGGCAATCTATATATGTACATGACTGTGTCTCCTAGTATCACACAGGGTTTGTACAGCTCTATGGGGAGCGCTGTAATGCGACAATCTAACCTCGTCTTGCGGTTTCACAACAGTACGTCTGCACAGCAGGGCAAGCACTAATGGGATGAATAGAACAAATGAATATCATCATTACATCTCCCAGCTTCTCGGTGGGAGACGACTGTCTCAGTCAAATCAAAATAAACATATTTCTTTGCTGAAATCTTCATCTCGCTTATCCCCCATATGCCGGGAGGTTTCACCCATTAAACATTGATTTCAAGCCGCCAAATTACATAGGTGCCTGGCACAAGGAGCGATTACACCGGTGTGGACATTTTCTTCCAGTTGTTGACATAGAGACTGTTGACAGCTTAGGTGTGTGCAATTTAGAGATAAAAGATGACAGAATGGTGTTTTGCTAAACAGTAGAGCAGGAGGAGAAGGAGAAGTACTCATTGTAACCTCATGTTTCCAGCTGTGTTCACTTTTAAAACTGTATGAGAGGAATGCAAAATATAATTAATGGTTGTTCAAAGTTGATGCTATTGAAGGTCTTGGGTAGAGCAATCCTTTGAATTCACATTTCATGAGGAGTTGTACATGTGGTGAGGAGAAAGTGAAAAAATTCTGCCAATCTGGGCAAAGTTGCTTGCTAGTAACTAAATTACATGTACTTGTGTGAATATGCTGAGAACATTGAAGAGCAGTTCCCTCGACAAATCTTAATTCAGATTCAATTCCCTTCTACTGGGAAGATGGAAATGTGTTCCTTAAACAGCTTCAGCAATTTAGTAAAATACTGCTGAGAGTCCGCCTTCCTTTCATAGCACTCTACAGAGACTCAGCAGTGTCATAACTATGTGTTCCCACCAAAAGCAAAGCGAATATTCGCCTCGCTTTACTCGCTTGAGTTTGACCGCTGATCATTTATTAACCGTTTTGCCCTTCTCTTCTGGAAAAAAATAACAGAGTGCCAACAACGTTTATTTCTTTTCGTTACCATGGCCGAAATAACTAATATTGCTGCATTGTACCTGTTGTGGAAGTCTCAAATACGTCGGAAAACTAAACGCCGTAGTGTTTGGGTTCATAACATCATCCGGAGGCGCCTTCTCCAGGAACTGCGTCTGGATGACAGCCGCTTCCAGTGCTACTTGAGGCTGACCAGAGCCCAGTTTGATGACCTGTTAGCTAGGATCAGTGCTAGGAGTTCATGGATGGACACCAACTACAGGCGTTCCATCTCAGCTGCGGAGCGCCTGTCCATCTGTCTCCGGTGAGTGGCAGTTTCATATGGCTTACTACAACAGTATGAACCCAAAATAAACAGATTTTGCTGTGATTTAATTGCAATAAATGTATCAAAAGGATGCCAAAATAACTACATCATGATGCCTAATTGTAAAAAAATCTGAATTGATGCTTTGTCAGGTCTGTTCACAAGACAACAAGCAAACAACTTTTAAAATGCTTGTTTTCTCAATGGAGTTCAGATCGATCAGAGCTATGCTACGGTAACATTGTAGCTGCTGTATCACACACTCAAAATAACGTAATCTAAATCAGGCATAAATACAGCAGTGACGTTATTGAATATACACATATATATCTACATACTGTGTTACTTAAACTCACATTCATTTATGTTTATTATTGATGACAGCAGCTGTGCAGCCATATATTTTATGTAGACACCTACAGTGTGTTCACTACAGCTCAGTTAAATTAAATTTTTCCATGCTGCAGATACCTTGCCACTGGTGACTCATTCAGGATAATTGGCTTTTGCGACACAGGTCACGTGAATATATCGCCCGAGTTGAAATTTTTCAACTCACGTGCATAGGCGGAAGATGCAAATTTCGTCTATTCGTGCCGCGGAAGTCGCATCAGTCGCGCCGCCCGACTCGAATTTGCGTCTTTTCGCATCTTTGTATTGACTTTGTATGTAATATCACCGCGAGAAACACTCAATTCGCTTTTGGTAGGAACACACCATATGTCACAGTACAGGAGAGGACAGTGGCAAAGCTCTGTTCACTGTAGCCTTCAAGTGAATATTTTATACACTTATATAAATGTTGACTGGAAAAATTAGTTTCTTAAAGCCACTATGTGTAGACTTTTTCTGTGATGATATGTTTATGCAAACAAAATCTGATGCCATCAAAAATATGAGACAGTCCCAGTGTAAACAGGTGCAGTTAATGTATTGCTTACAGGACATTTAGTGGGGGTGCCAAAAGAAGATCAATCATTATTTATTTTTACATACGTTTTAGTTTTCACTGGTCCACTTGGTTCCTAGTAACTGAGACCCGACCAGAGGTAATTTAAGAAGGGTCCAAATTATATTCAGGTAGGACTGGACTGATCTGATTACAGGAGTGTTTTTTGAGTGTAAACTGTGAAATGCAGGAAAAATGACATGTATTACTGCTCTTTTTGATTGTTGCTTGTTAATTGGTGGCCACTGTTGATTCTCTGCTTGTGTCTGTTCATGTCAAACACATTTTAGATTGTATCTAATTATCCTTAGGTCTTTTTGGTCCAGGTCTGCTTGTTCTTGGGTTTCTTTTGGATCAGGTCACTTTCAACTGCATCCATCAAAGTACGTCCACTAAAAGAGCTTGTTATTGCCACTGAAAGGCTCAAACTGTTATTTGTAGTTTCTGACAACATTATGGATCCCTACAGAGATAGACCATTTTGTTAAAGAGTAAGATCCTTTTGTCTCCCTGCAACAGCCTGGTTCTGCTCGAGGTTTCTACCTGTTAAAAGGGAGTTTTTCCTTGCCACTGTCGCATAGTGCTTGCTCATGGTGGGAACTGTTGGGTCTCTGTAAATATAAAGAGTCGGTCTAGACCTGCTCTACTCGAAAAAGTGCCCTGAGATAACTTTGTTATGATATGGCGCTATATAAATAAAACTGAATTGAAACTGAATTGTGCTTACAGAGTGTGTAGAGAAAATGTGAGGTATTGAATGCTTGAAGCCTCTTTTCGTTATTTTTTCACAATACAGAACCTTTAGCATTGGAGAACAGCAGTAATTGAAAGATTGTATGTCAGGATGTGGCCAAGTTGGGATTGATTGCCAAAGGAGATGGGCGAGAAAACGAATCTCTCTCATAAGATGTAGTGAAAGACGGTGGCTGCTGTATGAAGTGTCATAAGCCCCCCATCTGTCCTTATCTGTTGTCATTTCTTGTTATCATTGTGGAACAACATTTCACACCAATTACTGGCAACCACTTCTTTTAAGATTACTGTGTTTGGAGGGAAAATCTAGTTTAGGTTAGATGTAGTTGTTATTTACTTCATGGTTTTGCTTATGAAATAGTTCAATTTTTGAATAGGAAACCACTTTGTTTTGCACAGAAAACAGTCCTTCACAGCATTTACTGTACCTCAAATTAAACATGTGCTACTTGCTGAGTCCTTCAGTGGCTGTGGCCAGGTTGTGTTCATGTCAATTACAATAGATTCCAACACATTTCACAACAGGAAAAACTATCAAAACATCCAATGAAACTTCCCAAGCCTCTCCTGTGGGACAAACCGTGTACTGTATGCAAGGGCATAATTTCCACAGGGGATGGGGAAGATATGTCCCACTCACCATGTCCTCTGACTGTCCAGCTGCTATAATGCAGATGCCAGAAGAGAGGAGCTGATAGAAATGTTGATACGCTCATCTGCATCATCGTCAGCTAATTCTGTCAGCTCAGAGCAATGAGCTTGACAGGCAGCAGCAAGGGCTTGGTGGTCATTTTTTGCCCTCGTTTACACCCCTTAGGTTACATACAGCATGTGAAATGGTGGTTATTGGGACTGCACATCATTCAGGGCTGAAAAAAAGTTCTGCCTCCTCTTCTTCCTCGTTTTTGGGGTAAATTATTTAATGAATCTTTTGATTTACAGTTAATATCCTCCTAAAATAATTTTAGTTTGATACAGTTCATTGTAATAAAGATGCAAATACAACATTATCTACTACTGAAACTAAATGTGATTGATAGTGCATTAATAACACCACAACTGCCAATTCTGTGTGAGCAAATGACGGCAGAGACAAACAGACTTAGCTGCAGTTTGAGTTCCAGGTGAACTTATGAAAGCCATGCAGTTATGGTACCGGTGCTTGGAGTGGCCAAAAAGGTCAAAGAAACACACAGCATTTCAGCAATCATTTCTCACATTTTATACCATATTTTCTCAAATAAGTAGTCAATACTAATAATGGCCAGGGGTGTGGTTGCCACGAACAAATCAAGGCCAGGGGAAAAAGAGACAGCACATCTAGGGCGATGGCTTTCACAAGTGACGAGGACAAGAGACGGCTGGTTCAGCTTTTTCGAATACAAATGTTTCAGTGCCAATGTTTCCTATTTAGTTCAGGTTTTGTTTTCAATGCCAAATTTTATTTTCTAAGTCACTGAATTTTTCACATCCTGCAAATGTTTCACAATAAAAGCCTTGTCAGGAAATGAAGGGATTTTGTTTACTTAAACGCTAGAGGGCTTTTAATTTGATAATACAGGAATTTGGATACAGGAAATGTCGAGTTTGTATTAACTGCAAAATGCAGTAACAAAAATGTAACAGGGAAAACGGGGGCAGATCAGAAAACAAGAAGGCTTCATACTAAAATATGACCAAATATATTTATCAAACAGAGGGAATTAGAAATAAAGGCCTGTATCTAATATAAGCCTGCTTGAAATAAAGGCCTGGTTCTCTCTGCAACTGAGGTAAACTATTTAAGAATTTACAGTATTTTCATCTGCCTGCATTCCTCTCATGTCATTGATCGTTGACTTGTTAGAACAGCGTTTTTTTTAATGGGTAACCATGGTAACGTGTCACACACACACAAACATACAGAGGTGGTGAGAAAAAGAAGAGAAATGGCTGGAACACAATGCACCACCAGCTTCATATAAACTTATTCAGGGACATTTGGTTCTGTCCTGTTCACTGGCCCTCAGCTTCCACTGAAATGCATTTATCAAATACTGCAGTTCAAACCCCATCTGGTAGAAATGCACATGCAACTAATGGAATCTGCCATTTCACAAACACTTTGTGAGTCTCGACCTGCTGTCTTGCTCTATCTCCCTCCCTTTCCCTCTTTCCCTCCTCTCTTTGTTTAAAATGCTGCCTGTTTCTTCAGCCTTAGCTTATTTCTAGTTTTCAGTGTTTCATTCATGTTTGTGTTTATTTCACAGGTCTTTGACAGGCAGCACGTGGCAAGAATACTTCCATCTGACCTCAACTGTCAATGTGGGAGCAACCGTACTTTCTGAAAAGGGGGAGAAGGTGGAAGAAGAGGAGAGTTGAGGCTGCAGGCAACCCCCACCTCTGTCTCTATTCCCTGAGCTGTGCCCATCTCCTGCTCCTGCTCTCCCACAGCTCCTCTTTATCTACTCCCTTCGTGCTCTTCTTTTTCTTCTGCATGCTCCTCTGTTCTCCCTTATGTCCTTAAGGGGAATATTGCCTATGGCACTGCCAAAGGCCACTCTTCAGTGTTTTAGATTGCCTCAGCTCTGTGAACCGTTGCCCAATGCAGTAGGTCTGAAACACACGCAGAGCCATGCTAGCTTGTGCATGTGTATGTTTGCACATATTCTCCACAATATACACAGCAGGGTGTTGCTCCAAATGCATGTTATACTGATATTATGAAAAGGTAAGTTGTCAGATGCTGTATTTAGCTGCTCATAACATTACTCATTTGTTTTTTTTATAATATATTAGATAAATAGATAGATAGAGGGAAATTTAGCTTGTGATACACCATGCATGTTCAGTGTTGTCACTAGTGAGTGAAAGGTTGGGTACGACAGGAAACTTCTAATAGTACAAGCAAATTGGGTAGGGTGGGGGCTAAGCAACTTTCTAGTCCTAACACTTAGTGTTGTTATGTCTTGTGTTGACAAGGAAAGGCTGCTTATGCTAGCTTTTGCCATGAAAGTGGAGGAGTTTGCACTCCCAAATCCCATCTCCTCTTCACTGCCCCTGGTCAGCTCTAAAAGGTTGAACTTTCCACAACTTTAGAAAGCATTGCACCCTTCTGTGCTTAGAAAGAGGCCAGGTTAAACTGATTTCACAAGGCGTCCATATTCCCTCCGTCTCACAGCAGTTCCCCATTATCTCTAAGGCAAGGAAACTGGCAGTATGAAAGAAGAGCAAGTGTGAGCAGACCCAAACACACATTGTACGACCAGAAAAAAAGGCTTTGGTGCAGTCCATAGCGCCAATGTCTGATAGCCTTATTGCGAGAAATCACCTAGCCAGCCCCTTCAGTGATCCCTGGAAATGAGATGTAAACACGCGAGACGACAGTGAGAACATCAGCACGTGTTGATTTGCATGTGCACAAGGCCTGAAGAGACTGCCAGCTGTCTCACATAACCATGGCAGGTGGTAATTGCCATTATGACACTACGGTTGGGATGAGACACCAGTAAAGTAGCAAGTCCCGTCTCATTAACACTGCCGTTGTTCAGACTCTTTCAGACACAGGACAAGGCAGGCAAGGCAATTAGTGTGGAACCACAGGGAAGAGGACAAACAGGCTGAAAGAATAAAAGACGTATCTGTAGCCTTTAGATTTAGCTAAAGAAACCATTTAATGCAATGGTAAACTATGGTGCAGCTGCAAATTCTTTTTTTAATCATCAATTAATGTTAATTCTTTTTGATTGATAGTTGGGCCTCTAAAATGTCAGAAAATAGTTTAAAAAAAAAGAAAGAAAAATTCCAGAGCCCAAAGTGATTTCTTTTAATGTCTTGTTTGGTCTGACCAACAGTCTAAAACCCACAGCTATTCAGTTAACTATAATATTAAACAGAGAAACGCAGCTGTTCCTCACTTTAGAGATGTAGAGAACAATCACAATTTTGATCAGAATTCAAAGTTTGTAATGCACTGCAGTCATGGAGGAAATATTCTTCTGATACTCACTGCCCCCCACCCCCACCTCCTCCTGGGCCTTTGATTGGTTCTGTGGTGCATGAATGCAGCTAAGAAATCAGGTAAATTTAAGCCATCTGAGGATGTAGTGGACTCAATGTGAGACATGAATCACATCCAGGCATACCTTAGGGTGAGGCCTCTGCATAATTGGTGTGACTACATTATTTCTGCCTGCCAGAGAGCCTCACTGCTCAGGGGCTTTTCATTCCCAAATCTTTCTATCTACTCTAATATATATATATATATATATATATATATATATATATATATATAGAGAGAGAGAGAGAGAGAGAGAGAGAGTGAGATATGTGGGTAATCCCATTTCCATCCCTTAGTACTGGAAAGTAGTGCAGTAGAGACAGGCTTGCTCATCTGCACAGCTCTCCTGCATGGGTAATGGAATTAATTTATGTTGGAAAGGTCAAGTCAGGAAAGATTATGGCCTACTCTACTGTTGAATGGCTGACCTTATCAGCACTAATGTACCACTGCAATCTGTGTTGTCACCTCCACATCGAGGTAGAAGGAGGTGGGCAGGTTGAGGAGGAGGGTGAGAAACGAAGCTGGAGGTGATAAGTTCAGCAGGTCACCATGCTGTTTGCACAGTGTGATGACCCGCTACTGAAGGTTTGATATCATGAAAGAAGATAGCTGGCAAATGATATTCAAGTAATCCACTCAACAGTTGTCGAGGCATGACACTTTGAACTACAAATGTCAGCCTCATGGTGGCAGTACAGGAAAAGTCAAGGGAATCACAAAAATTAGTAGGATCAGTCCTCTGGGCACCATGGATGTATGCACCACAAATGTATTGCAATCCATCCTGTCCAATCTGGACAAAGTGGTGTACTGACCAAATTACCAACTAACACTGACATCTGTAAGCCACACCGCTAGAGTGGCTAAAAACATGACACGGGCGGCATTACGTTTCCAACAAAACTATCTACTAATGCAAGTTCACATACATACAGCTAAAATCAAGGACAACAAGCTCGACAGGGTAAACATAAACATTAAACTACTATATACAGATAATATATAAAAAGCATAACAGCAACAATAAATAAGTTGCAGTAAGACAGTGCAATGGTGCAGAGTGCAAAGGGTGCTGAAATAAATATGATTAATGTAACAGGTTGCTTTATATACATGAGGTAGGTACATATGACAGTATATACAGTATGCACAGCGTGCAGAGATTTGTGTTTGAGTGATAATATTTACATGTTTAAAACCTACTATTTAAAACAATATAAACAATGAGAATATATAATTTACGGGTACGGTGGATGTTTGTGTCATAGGGTTATTGCACAGGGATTATTCCTGACACTATATGACAGATTTAACTGTTCATCACAGTGATGGCCTGTGGAAAGAAACTGTTCTTGTGTCTGGTTGTTTGGGTTGCTCTGTAGCACCTACTAGAGGGGAGAAGTTGGAGAAGGTTGTGGTGTGATGGATCTGCAGTGATGGTTCCTGCCCGTTTCCTGAATTTGGACATGTATGAGTCCAGAATGGAGGGCAGGTTGGCACTAGTGATTCATTCTGCAATAAGTTGTATATGAATGTAATTTTTACAGGGTTGGGTAAAGACATATTTTGAGATTTTACCTATTTATTATTTGTATAATTTTGAATAGGAATATGGAAGTGCAGGTTTTAGACTGCAGACCAAAAAGAACTACTTACTACTTACTTACTACTTACTACTTGATAATCTGTTGTCATTAGTGTAAATCAAGAAATAGGGTTTGAACACCATTCTCCCCTTCCTAAATGCTGTGCCAGTTTTCAAAATAAAATTAAAATGTCAGGTATGAAGTAAGAGATTGAATCCATGATCATCAAAATCTTTGCTCTCTCTCATTACTTCTATGTCCTGAGAGATCATCATCATCAGGAGATCATCTCTGTGTACAGAAGTCAATTAAAATAATAATCAAAGCTGCAAGCAGTAATGCCTTCGCACATCCTGCACGTTGGGGGTGCTAGTGGGACCGTTGGCAGACATGACGTATTGCATAAATCGCATGATGTTTGTCACACAGGCTCACTTCCTGTTGCCAGTAGGTGGTGCTATGACTATAACTCAATTTTGGCACATAGATGTGTTCAGGCTGGGATTCTTATCAAACATGTGAAGTTTGGGGCAGATTTGATCATGTACACTGGAGTTACTTCCTGTTTCATGGGGAAACATAGAAATTCAACGCCAGGGGCACACCGTTCAGCGAAATATCAAACTTTTAACGACTTTACACAGCAAAGGTCTTTAGATTGCACTGCCCAAATTTGAAGTCGATCTGATTAATTCTCTAGGAGGAGTTTGTTAAAGCACAGCACCTGAAAATGACTGCAAATGCCCTAAAATTGCACAGAAATTCAAAATGGCTGACTTCCTATTGGGTTTAGGGTATGGCTCCAAGAGACTTTTTTTTAAGTCTAGAGATAATACATCTGCCTCCCAAATTCTGTACAACTACTTCAAATTTGAAGTTGATTTTGAAATTTTGTAGGGGGCTTTTGAGCCATTTTACCACACCCATGTCCAAGACCCATATCAGATGTAAATTTTCACCACTTCTGACGCATGTGCAAAGTTTCATGAGTTTTAAAGCATCCCTAGCCCCTCACAAACAGCTTCCTGTTTTTTGGCAGATAATGCGTCACCAGATCTTGGGAAAAGATCTGCCCATGTGGAGTCGAGTTACAACAGTTTCTTTCTTCATGTCAAAACATCATAATGTGCTGTGCCACCATGGCAACGCCGTTCAATAAAAACTCACAATCTTCAAATTGAAGCATCATCAAGGTGTTAAGGCTTTTCTGACCAAATTTGAGGTGGATCTGGTAAACCAGCTAAGAGGAGTATATCAAAGTATAAAACGTGGCATTTCTTGTTGCCAGTAAGTGGTGCTATGACTCAATATTAAGTCAATATTGGCATGTACATCAAGATGAAATGTGCCGCCAGGGCTACTTCATTTTGTGGTGGGTGCTATAGAGCCATTTTGCCACACATGCACAAGACCCATAAAATATATAATTATTCACCACTTCTTACACGTGCAAAGTTTCGTGAGTTTTTGAGCACCTTTAGCCCCTCAAAACTGTGATTTATTTGGACAAAGAATAATGATAAATCCTTCAGATTCCTTCAGATTCAATTAATTCTGCTGCTCTTGGGCTGGCAATGGCAGTTGCCTTCGTGTAGCTTTAACTTGAATCCATCACCACCGAAATACTTTGAGCTGCACTCTTTCAAATCAAATTTCAGAGGTTGTCGGCTTCATCTGAATCGAGCTGTAACCTGAATTTGGCTAGAAAGTGCTTTGAGGCAGCATGAAGTCTAAAATACTATAATGATGAGGGTCAGAGTTATCAGATCAGCCAGAAAAATAATTGAAAACCTCTTCTAGACCTTCACTGCCTGCCAATGAAAAGACAAGTGATGAGAGCTACAGTAGCAAAGAATTGAAAACCTTTTCACATCAGTTCCACAATAAACAGGCACAAGTAAGTACAACCCATCTAAAATGTGAATGTGAAGGCTTCTGTTGAACACGGCTGAGTATTTCAGGTGAAATGATAAAATGTTAGAATGATGCTGTGCTGTGGCCGCGAGCTGCTTCAGTGTCAGCAGGGGCGCTCGGACAGGTTAAGTAACATGTCCTCCTGAGACGTGGGCACAGCGTAGCAGGCACCATTCACCCTGACACACCTGACCAGTTAAGAGCAGGCTTTCTTGGATAGAAAGCCCCCCCCCCCCCAACACCCCCCTCCCTTGTCATTCCCTTTCCACAAATTACACAAACATGGAAGCATGCATGCATGCTTGTAATCACACACACACACAAACGAATAAGGTAGGTAAGACAAGGCATGTCATAACCAAACTTGTCAGTTTCCCACTAACCGTGCATGTCAGTGAGCCTGCCTTTGCTTCATTAAACAATCCACAGTGGTGTAGGAGGCCGTACAGCAACAACCAGCACGGAGCTTGCAAGCTGCCTGGGTGGAGGGTGTTAGGGAGGAGCACTGCTGCTTAGAACACATCTTCCTTGTTTTTCCCAAGAGCTCATCGCTGTTACTCACTGTTACTTACTTTTAATTCCCTTCTCATGTCTGTAATTTGTAAAGTAAAACTACCAGACCTACTGTACATACCTATAGTATTTTCATGAACACGATGGTCCCTTGATAAAACAAACCACCTGCGAGTTGAGAACTCTTGGTAATTTCAGTACTTTTTAAAATTGAAATAAGCGGCAGTGGTAGAATCTCTGGAGGAAGGTTTTTAATGCTTTTTGGCACAAACCTCCCAATTTGCTTTGCTAAATCCAGAAATAACAAATGCTAAAGTCTTGAACTTTGCATCACTGGAGATTTCAGTAAATTTCATTATCTTTGCAAATGTGTCTCACGGAACAAAAGTGTGTGGTTGTAATTTGTTAATTACATCCTCATAGTGCTACTTCTGTGTTAATGGGGCTCAGTGCAGTGATGTGTGGAGGGCTTACTGACATTGTGACACTGATATTGTTCTAAGAAATGGATGGATCTTTTTCTGAAATGCATGCAAATAGCACATTCAAGAAGCTACAGTTTTAGTTTCCTTTATCAACATTTGTTTGCTGGAATTTTGTGAGCCTTTGTGCACTAAATCTACAGACCAATTTACTCCTCAATCAAGTTATTAAAGACTACGAGAGAATGATTGCTATAGAGGAAGCGAATGCTATAGAGAGGAAATGAGTGAGTGTATGAACCCTTAATTTGAATGCAGGGCTGGTATGCTAATACGGGCTGCAAATGAGCAAAGTAGGCGCATAATTTTGCTGATTAACCACAGCTCAACAGGCTGCAGGTAATCTCACAATGGATTGTGCATGGCCTCTGATCTTTCTCTCTCTTATCTCCCAGGTAAAACAAACTTAGTTTTTTACAATTGCTTAAGCACGATTTTGAAAACAGAGCTCATTTTGTCAAAACACTACACACAATTCACACAAGCACACACACAAGTAGCAGAAGACCTCAGATCTTTTGCAAAATGGAAAACTTCATTCAAAACTATACAATTATTTATATTAAAAAAACCATTTTGTCAGCGTATGGCACCTCATGGCTTGAATGAGGGGTATTCTGACATGGAAGTCATAAACCTTCCACCACCATGCTGAATGGGGTTAAGGATTTTTTTTTCGAAATTGTGGATGCTAATGAAACCAGTTTTGGACCAGAGCAGATCAGTGGAAAGATACATTGTCCCAGATGACAATGTCTCCCTCTGCCTCTTCCTCTTACTGCAACGTTCCCTTCCATTTTTGTTGAAGACAGGTTTTTATAGTTGTTACTCCTGATTACTCCTATATGATGGTTACATTATCCAGGACAGTCCCATGTTTCTATATTAACAATACATGATTACAATTTTGAAATGGGAACACAGAGTAGGGAAAAACACTTCCTGGCCCTCCTGCTTTGCAACTCCTTGTCATAGATTCTCCAAGTGTGGGGAACTCTACTGGAGTGATGAATACCTTTCCTTCCAAAAGATATTCCTTTTTTATCATATTTGCTCCTGGGAGCGGCACTCGGCTAATGTAATTTGACTAAAAATATAAAGATTATTACTTATTCAGTCTATATGGCGCATCCAGTGTGTGCTATTGGTGTGCATTAAATGATGTGATGCAGCCTTTCTGTGTTGCACAAAATCTCTCCCCTAACTGTTCAATTGGGTTGACATCAGGGCCCATGTTTAAGCATCTCAGTGTAGGAAATCACCTCACTGGCCAATTTATGGCCTTACTTTTAGGCCTAGGAGTAAAGGTATTTTATCAACTTAAATTAGGAAATGACTCCTATAGCTTCTGATATGTAGGAGAGCTCCAGCTGTGTCCTAACCCTTTACGCTGCGTTCACACATACAGATGCAAAGTAGTAGGCCTTCTCTGGCCTCTCATGAAACTGTAGCTCTGTGTGTGTGTGTGTTATGCTGAGCATGTAATTTACATACTCTGCTCCGGCTGCACAGTTGTGTTCTGATGTATCCGCTGTACTGTACACGAGGAAGTTGTTCATTTCTTGTTGTACAATTTGTTTTTTCAGAGAACAGAATAGCTTTGTTTGCAGTCTTTCTTTAACGTGCTACATGTTGTTGTTTTAACCCTCCTGTTATGTATGAAAAGTCTGACCCATTTCCACTTCTGAGTTTTCTAAAATACTGGTCACTCAGGTTGGCTCTTTCTTGCTGCTGTACAATGTACAGCTTGGATACATTTACAGTTTTTAGCCATGCTAGCAGCATATGGCGCAGGGAAAATGCCAAAATAAAGACCTGTATTACTGTAATAATTTGAACGTGATAAATACGTGTCTTGTGACTATGAAGGCCATAAAATATATTTCACCTCATCATCCTCATCAAACCAGTCAGTGAGTCGTCATGTCCTGTACAGAAGCATCTCCATTGTTATGTTTCCACACTCATTTATTCTAGTGTTTCTTTTTATTAGTCACCCATCTGTATGTACTACCAGCACTTTTTCACTATATACTACTTTTTACTTAATAAAATGTCTTTTCTTTGAAAATGGCAACACTGCAGAGAACTTTTCTAGTGGTTCTGTGTCAGTGGTTGTGTTAAATAATCTTTCACAGGGTGAAGGGTTAGATTTACATGACTGTTTTGACGAACAAACCTAAACCTAAGTCCTGTCTTGTAAATCAGTATCTCTGTGATTCATGCTTCATCGCATCGTCAGGGTTATAATGTTCAGCAGTGGCAATCGATATTTGTCTCACTCATCAAATCATCACTTACGGTTTAGTTTATTTCAGAAGCTGATCCCCACTGTGGAGTTTCTTCATCACAAGCTGAATTTAACATTAATAGAACTCAGTGTTTTTTGTTTGATATGAAGCACTGTTCTCATGCTCTTAGTTCACTTCCTCGGTTAATAACAGAACCTTTTTTGAACATGTATCTGCACTGCTGAGACACAGCAGAGCAGTGATAGGTATACTACTCCATTATGCTCATTTCCATTTGTTTGAGGGTTGGTGAACCTCCTCCAACTTTCAAAGCATTGATGGAGTGTTTGAAAACTACCTGGTGACTCTGAGCAAGGACTTGACTGGTGCTTCCTCCGGCTGTGTTTTCTACGCTCCCAGCTATCAACACAGAAACACCACAATGTTTTACATGCTCCAACTGTGCAGTGTAAATGTCATGGCTGAAAAGAGAATTCATCAGAGGAGCCTTGTCAACTGGGCAAGTCAAACGATCACATTGTGACAACATGCAAGCTCATGTTGATGTGCGAGTGTGGTGACAAGTGGATGATGCGTACATGACTAAATCACAGGAAAAAAATACAAATTTATTAAGCACGAGAGAACAACAGCTTTTGGAGGGTCCAGTCAAATTAAACAAAGGATTTTTACATATCAGTATTGATAGCTGGAATTTATATACATCAGGTGGAATTAAAGCAAGAGGAAATTAATGTGCAGTGTATATCATGACAAAGGAGAGAGAGGTCATGGGGAATTGCACTAATGATTCATTCCTGGGGGCTTAATTCCTGCCAGTAAAATCCCTTGAGCTTTGCTTTGGAGATATTAAGCCGTTCCAATCAGCTCCGAGGCAGTGTATTTCTCCACAGCATCTGCATTGTCTATATTGCATTTCTTATCTCAAACATCATTATTTGGCACTTATCTAAACTGGATTTTGGAGAAGCAATGGGCATTCTAGTGTGTGTGTGTGAAAAAGGTGATCATGTAAAATGGTAGAAGAATTTTGAACTGGAACCTCCATTGTTCAATGTGATGCAGCGGGAATGCTACCTGTATTTCATAAGGATACAAAGTTAGAAGGAATACCATTTGAAATATCAATTTACTCTTGGTCATGGCTTTTCACCAGCCCCCAGAGAGAGTCTAGAAAAAATAACCAAGATAAAGTAACTTGTTTGAATATGAAGACTACAAACAAGATATGTATGCTTTTGTTCTTAACTCTCGCTTTTAAAACTGCTTGTTTGCCATAAGCAAGAATGACAATATGTATCATATATAGTATTTTTAATTTGAAACGCTTGAGTACAATTCTCTGCACTGAACAAACTGTAGCTTAAAGGAGGAAATAGCTGATAATAGTAATCCAATCCTGTGCTCACAGCTTTAATCACCATGAAACAGCATTGATCATGTGGTTTCATAAGTATCAGGCAGACCTGAGCTGTGAAAATTACATTTGATTTTTAACCTGTAGTCAGCATATTCTGATTGTCACATCCCACATAGCTGGGCCAGCGTTTGGCACTTGGGTGACAGACTTTGCACATGGGGTGCATGTTGATTTGCAGTGTTTGGCTTCCCCTGTTTCAGCAGGCAGGATGATAAAGAAATGCATGGCTAAGCTAAGATCTTGCACTCAATGAACAAAGCATAACCTCCACTGGTTTTTATTTCAAAGAGAAAAAAGATTCAGATTTGAGATCTGCTTTGCTGGTGTAATTGTAACCAACAGTTGCATCTCTATGTGAAAACTGTCTAGCAGTGAACCAAAAACAACTCTTCATTTGGTCATCTTTGGATCTAATGAAAAATAATCATAATATCAGACCATTTGCTACTGTTTCATTCCAGAGAGCACACTCTACTTTGTTTCTCCGTTTGAAAAAGGCTCATGAAGACATTTAGCCATTTCAAGAAAACTGTAGACTGACAAATCCCTATACATCTCAAATGAATTTCATCAAATTACTGTAAGGGTCATAAGTGAAGTGTAGTAGGGGTTCATGTTTTCATTAAGTTTGAAAAACCTCTCCCTAAACAGCAGCTGTTTTCAACAGTTTACAGATCAGAGTTGATTACATGTGCAGTCTAATCAGTCCACTACCATTTGAAAAACTGAGGTTGGCCCATTTGTCCATTAGCATTCGAATTACTGTAAACATCTTTTTTCTAAGCTACTCTGTAGTGGTGAGCCATTTAGGCAACAGACAGGCTGCAGCTGGAGCTGGACCGGAACTGGCGCTGGAGGCTGCAGCTGCAGCTGGACCGGAACCGGCGCTGGAGGCTGAACTGGTGTAGACCGGACTGCCAACTCGGGAACAGGAAGTGATGTCGGCCAGTTAGTCAACCGGGTCCGTGGAGCAGGAGTTAGCCGGACCACCGACTCAGGAACTGGATCCGGCGTTGGCCGGACCGCCCACCGGGAATCAGGAACAGAAGCTGGCCGGGCCGCCGACTGGTGAACGTGAACAGGAGTCGGCCGGACCGCCAACCGGGAATCAGGAACAGAAACTGGCCAGGCCGCCGACTGGAGATAAGGAACAGGAGTCGGCCGGGCCGCCAACCGAGGATCAGGAACAGAAGCTGGCCGGGCCGCCGACTGGAGACAAGGAACAGGAGTCGGCCGGACCGCCAACCGGGAATCAGGAACAGAAGCTGGCCGGGCCGCCGACTGGTGAACGTGAACAGGAGTCGGTCGGACCGCCAACCGGGAATCAGGAACAGAAGCTGGCCGGGCCGCCGACTGGAGACAAGGAACAGGAGTCGGCCGGACCGCCAACCGGGAATCAGGAACAGAAGCTGGCCGGGCCGCCAACTGGAGAACAGGAGTCGGCCGGACCGCCAACCGGGAATCAGGAACAGAAGCTGGCCGGGCCACCGACTGGTGAACGTGAACAGGAGTCGGCCGGACTGAAAACCGGGAATCAGGAACAGAAGCTGGCCAGGCCGCCGACTGGAGATAAGGAACAGGAGTCGGCCGGGCCGCCAACCGAGGAGCAGAAGCAGGGCGGTCCGTAGCGCTGGGCAGCGGAGACTCTGGGGCGCTGGGTGGCTGCCAATGGCGTCAGGAACCCCGACGACCACTTCTCCTGTGGCCACCGCGGGTCCCCGGGAATATGGTTAGCCGCGTGCCCTCATATGGAGAGGGAGGCTGGTCACTCACCGGCGGTGGAATAATAATCCCTAGGGACTTTTTAAAAAAAAATTATGTATTTATTTATTCATCCCCCCCACCTCCGCATTGCAGGTCAGCAACCACAAGACCAGCAGGGACTTCGGGGCGGCCCAGATTTTTTTCCTGCCCGAAGAATAAGAGATAAGATAAGCCTTTATTGTCCCACAGCGGGGAAATTTTAGTTTTTTTTTTAATTTTAGTTTTTTTTTTTAATACAAGTGGCTGGAGACGTGGCTGGAGCTGCACGAGCGCTGCCGGCCCAGTTCGGATCGCGTGTTCTTCGCGGCTGGAAAAGGGCCAGCAAGGAACCTCGTTTGATACATGCAGGGTGCCTGGGCGGAGATGGGATTGCCGGGAAAGCCCAGCTTCATCGACCTCAGGACCGCCGTCTCCGCACACGTGAGTCACTCTGTGTCACGGCGGTGCCTACCGCAGTTTAAACTTTGCCGGCAGTAGCGATCTTTCTGAGTCCCTCTCCTCCACCACCGTCGCGCAGGCCAAAAATGTGCATTCGGCGGAGGTCAGAGACAAGATGGCGACATTCATGTGCCATAACACCTCCACGGCGGACAAGTTTTACGCTTTGAACCTGGACGTGGCGCAGTCCAGGCAGATGCGCCGTCGTTTCCAGGAGGCCGCATCCTCCGGCACCCCCGCGGGGACATCATCCAGCACCCCCGCGGGGACATCATCCAGCAGCCCCGCAGGGACATCATCCAGCACCTCCGCCTCGGCCTCCACCCGCAGGAGACCCCGTACCACCTCCGTGACCCCCGGGACAGAGAGCGTAGGCATCGGTCTATTTTTAACCGTATTTTAAATTATTTTCTCCTGTATATAAAGTGGAGGCCTGTCCGATCGTGATGCTTCTCTCACTGGGTGTTTATTTGTTTCCTCACCAGACGCCGACAAGGAGAGCCACGGAGCGGTGCAAGAAGGCGGTGGTACTTATCAGCCCCTTGGGCGACAGACTGAAAGCTGCCCACGGACCAGCTGTCCGGTCCCGCGGGACCAGGAGAGCAGCGCTTGGGGCCAGAAAAAAAAGACTCTAGCGGCAATAATGATACAACAATAAAGGATTTAAAATGAATAAAGTTTGTTTGCTTTTGCCGCTGTTGTCTTAATGAATCTTATAAACCGTTTGGTCGGTCTCCTGCTTACTCACTTCACCCGCCCTCCCCCGCGGGGACGGAGGAATGGCCGGCCCTCGCCGGAGCAGAGCAGAGCACAAACAGCCGTGCGTATTTCCTCCGTCGGAGGCTCCAGCCGTTAGCTTCGGTCTAACACAGCCACATCTGTGGGGCCGAGCTCCACAAACGGCACCACCACCACCACCTCCGGGGCCTACACGTGGTACCTTGCCCACCGGTCGAACCGGCGGACCCACACTTAAGCACCCCACCCTCCACGCTACACACAGTTAGCCACAGCCACATGCGTTCCGTGGTCCTGGTAGGCTCCATTGTACTAAAACATTGTGCTTAATAGAATTACGCGTAGTACCAGGACCACATACTCTCTACCCCAGCGCCCTGGGCTTGGGAGATCCGCGAGGGAGATCCGCTGCCCGGCCGCCGCCAGCCCGACTTCCCTTCCCTGCTGTAGGGCGCGGGCTGACACTTGGCACACATTTGAATCGGTTTCCCAAACAGCAAATCCCTTCCACCGCCCCTCTGTCATCCCCCCTGTCAGAAAGCGGCCCCTCTGTCATCTCCCCTGTCAGAAAGCGGCCCCTCTGTCATCCCCCCTGTCAGAAAGCGGCCCCTTTGTCAATCTGACAATTGTGAAACAAATACGTTCCCGTTTGTCAGCACGCCAAACGTCAAGCGGTTTCCCGAACGTCAAAATCGCGAGGGGCCAGCGTTCATGGTTCCCCCTGGGGCCCTGGAGATGGCAGTGGATGCGCTTCACCACCTCCAGAGATTTCAGGGGGACTTCGGCTGAGACATACCCGGCAGAGAGTGTGCGTTCTCCCGCGTAAAACTCGCCGAGCCACGGCCTATGGAGGACCGTGATTTTTTATTTTTTACTTTTAAATTTAATTCAGGGGGGGGGGGGGCTTCAGTGTTATGCGCAAAGGATAGAGCCAGCTTTCATGGCTCCCCCTGGGGCCCTGGAGATGGCAGTGGATGCGCTTCACCGGGCGCACTTCCTCCGGGCTGTTCCACCACCTCTGGGGCCTACACGCAGCACCTTGCCCACCGGTCGAACCGGCGGACCCACACTTAAGCACCCCACCCTCCACGCTACACACAGTTAGCCACAGCCACACGCGTTCCGTGGTCCTGGTAGCTGCATTGTACTTAGAATTTAAAAAACACTGTGCTTAATAGAATGAAGCGTAGTACCAGGACCACATACTCTCTACCCCCAGCGCCCTGGGCTTGGGAGATCTGCGAGGGAGATCCGCTGCCCGGCCGCTGCCGCCAGCCCGACTTCCCTTCCCTTAACTAAGGGCTGCCAGTTCCTAATGCTAATGCTCTAGTCACTCCAAATGGACAGTGTACTGCAGGATCGGATACTCTGGTGGAAAACAAATGAAATATGCTCAGTATCACTTTTTTTCGACTTACCAGATATTACATTAAGCTAATCATTTGTTTGGGAAAATGAGAAGTAAGGCTAGCAGTGTTAGCTATAGCTCCAATGACAATAATGCTAACTAGGCTCATTGGCATTGTAGTATGATAGGTTTGGATCTCAGAATGCAGCATTTGCAAGGAGTACTGGGTATTGTAGGAAGATACTAAATAAATTAAACATCTGTAAGCAGAAAAAAAGGCTATTTATTGGTAAATATTGCACAACTGGAAATGCAGACAACATTCAAGTCAGAGAAAATATGCACAATGAAATCAGTTGAGCTTTTAAAGCTATTAAAATGACCCTTTGAGTAGGTGATTAGTAAAGGATCATTTCACCTATAGCACGCTGTGCTTTTATCCTTCAATGTTTTCGGTTTCAGTGCTTTGTTTTAAATTGGCCACATTTGAGTATTTACCACCAGTAAATCATGCAACAGAGCTGGCTTTAAGACCTGAACTGTCCTCCAGATGTCACATTCACATTCTATAACTCCCACATCAAATGAATTTATGCAAGACCAGTGAGGTTTTGTGTGTGTGTGTGTGTGTGTGTGTGTGTGTGTGTGTGTGTGTGTGTGTGTGTGTGTGTGTGAGTGTGTGTGTGAGAGAGAGAGAGAGACATGATGGATCCTTTTGGACAGAGAGGTGCCAGCACTGCCACATGGCATTAGGCTCAGGATGGAGAGTGGTGCATATTGGGAGCAGAAAGCAGGGGGAGTGATCACAGATATTATACTGGCTGATTCTGAGTCTGTCACTCTACTGACACAGATGTGTGGATGTGTTTGCGTGGCTTGTTCATGTGTGCAGTCTGGTTGGAGGGCTTATACTGTATGTAAGTTCACCCTGGGAGATTAAAGGAATGATTGTAGCCCTTCTTCAAATGCCCTCTTACTGTGTGTGGAGGCAATTATGCAGACCCAAACAACATGTGTTGTTTTACATTTTAATACTATCATAATTTAGTTTGAAGCAACTCTGGGCTTGATTAATATGTTATGCTATGCTCATGTTATCATCTTAAATCACAATTTAAGGCTTTGATACAGCAGTGTGTCCCAATTCCCATAAAGTCACTGGACAGAAACTGTTAACTGCTAACTGTCTCCACCTGTTCCCTGGAGTACAGATAGGAATTATGGGCACAGGAGGTAACTCAACACTGATTTACAGATATCTTTAATTTAATTATAGATATCAGTAATTCCTTTGTCACTAGTAAGAAAAATAATTACAGATATCTACAATTTAATTTTGACATGTCGAAAAAGGATTGTGACTAGTCGAAATGTAATTTCCCATTTCAGATATCTACAGTTGCATTTCTGATATGAAGAGTCGGTCTAGACTTGCTCTATTCGAAAAAGTGCCCTGAGATAACTTTGTTATGATATGGCGCTATATAAATAAAACTGAATTGAATTGAATATGTCCGACATATCATCAAACCATTTCGGATATGTGGGCGTCATATCATCAAGTACCACAAAGCTATTGGTCGACTTTTAAATAGGCTACGTCCACCTCATGAATATTCAACAAATGCTAATGCTTTGTGAAAACACGTGTTATTTTCTGTTGGCAACACATCTACTGCTCCACAGTCCATTCCAGTAAATGGCGGTAATGCACCTATAAATTGGTTTACCAACAGCCATTTAAACTTAAAAATTCTGTCAAATACAGAAACTGCCGTCTCCGTATTACTACTTCCTTCTCTCTCCATTTTCGCTCGTCACCGCCAAATTAGCTCGGTGAGACGATTTCTCTTTCCTAGGATGGCGAACTCATGACCTGCCCTACTCTGCCTCTGATTGGCCAGTACTCGTTGCAGGTAAGCCAATCAGAGGCAGAGTAGGGCGGATCATTCGCCCAAATTACCATATGCATATGTCTTGTAGCTTCCACATGGCGTCAGGGGGATGGAGTGAACCAAAGCTACAGTAGTGGGCGTCGAAAGAGAAATAGAGAAATAATTATTAGTCTGCATGCTAATCCAAGACGATCAAACAAACATCTTTGGGGAAATTGTGTCTTAAATAAGCTGCATATAGAAATATATCTTATGTGTATACATAGCAAAATAAGGGATTTAAAAGTGTTCAAAAAAGGTTTAAAGATGGCTTTTGGAGGATTTGGTTTAAACTTCATGCCTGCACCTCGTTTGTAAGAGGGGAAGGGGGAATCAGAGAGACACTGATATAATGGTATAACATGCTGAGTTTTTAATTAAATTTGTGGAAGCCTTCAGTGGAAGGATATGCTGACCACAGGCAGGTTTCTGTTCCATTTGATTAACATTTTAATGGGGAGCAAACAGAGGCCTGCAGCATGGCCTGGCTAATTGGAGGCGACACCTGGAGGAATGAGACCACCCACACACACCCCCACCCCACTATATTTGACTGTCAGTGTGGCCCATGACTCAACCAAGCAGGAATGTCAATTTCCATTAGCCTTCAGGTGTCATGCTATGCTGCACTGCATGCATGAATAACCCCTGCCACATTTGGGGCATCTTAACCCTAATTGACTCTAATTTTTAGTGGTGTCTTGTAGCTTCCACATGGCATCAGGGGGATGGAGTGAACCAAAGCTACAGTAGTGGGCGTCGAAAGAGAAATAGAGAAATAATTATTCCTGAAGCTACACCAGCACACCATACAGTCAAAGTTTGTTGACATTCCGTTTTTCTTTCACTTCTTACATTTCACTAAAATAATAGAATTCTCATGTGGGCCACTGAAGTGAAATGAATCCTGAGCTGAAACGTGAAGAGGAATGCGAACTTTGGCTTTGAAATATATAACTGTTTTAGGTATCTGCAAGCAGATATTGTTCCTTAAACACAGTTTCCAGAGTATAAGCTGAAAAAGAGAAATAGAATGGATTAGATTGATTATTCTCTGGAGATCAGGGGCTGATTTCTGGTCAAACTATAAGATAAATTATGGAGACTTTAGGAGTTATTTCAGCAGCATTAGGTTGTGGGATTCTTAGTTTCCTAGGTTTTAGAAAAGCTTGTCAGTGCTTACAAAAATGGCAAGCTTCATTTAGTGTCCCTGCAGGATTACATAAGCAGATTGTCACTGGCATTTTTTAAGGACAATAATAAAAATCCAAACGATCACTCAACTCATATGGGGCTTTGGTGTTTTGTAGAGGATAAGACTTTTTTTCTTTACTGCAGAACTTTTTAACAAGTATATACAGAGACTACAGGAGAACAAAGAGAGCTGTAAAAGGTAGTCTGAAGGTGCATAATCATATCTTTTAGCAGTTGTAGAAACTCCAGGGCACACAATCCAATAAAATAAGCAATGAAGTGTTTGAAAGGGACTCTTTTTCGAAGGTAAATTTTAGTGAATAAAACTGTACCTCTGGAGACATGAAATACTAGGTTGAGGATGAATGGAAAAGAATGTGTGATTCTGACAAAGGCTCTTTGGCATACAAAGTGTTTCCAACAAACAGCTATGGCAGTGAGGTGCTTGTCCAGATGGTTGTAAGTGTAATGATTACTGTAATCAGTGGACAGAATTGCCGTGGCAAACATTACAATTGTCCAGGATGAAAATAGACTATATCATTTTTGGTATGTTTGTGTTTTAGCCTCGGAGGCACACTGCTGGGTTTGCAAAGACAGTGTTGATCGATCAAGTGATTTCAGAGCCTGACATCCTCGGTGTAGCTCAGAGAGCTCCGTGGCAACCGTGAGGGATGGTTGGAAGTGAGCTACTGATTTTCAAGCCTTGAAGGCTGCTGTGCAATCATGGCACTACACTACACTACACTACAGGGCACTGGGCTACAATTTGACATGACACTGTGATTGAGTCCTTCCTGTGTCATGTTTGACACCTGAGCAGTGAGTGCTGGGCCATCAGTGATTTGAGGTATCAGCTACAGAAAACATGAGGAGTGTCGGGGGCTGCTGGGGGAGAATCTATTGATTCCCCTTATCTGGCAAGTGAAAACGATTTTGCCAAGGAATATATTACTTTCTATTTCTTTCTCTCTCTGCGAGATTTCTCAGCAGAGCAGGACCATAAGTTATTTTTCCAACAGTTCTGTGAAATCAGTAGCTCTCAGGTGATTAAACTGTCTGTGTCATGGTCCACAAAGGACTCTTGTCTGGACTCTGTGTGTTTTGTCTTGTTTCCTGTTTTTATTTTGAAATCCCTGGGCTTGTGTTCGTGTGTGCCCTTTACTTCCTGTCATTGTCTGTTTGCCCGCCAGGGTTGATTGTGTTCACCTGTTTCTGTGAACACTTTCCTCTACTGATACCGGTCCTCTCCCTTTGTTCCTTGTCGCGTCATTGATGTTGCTGATGTTGCGTTTCCTGCGTTCCCCTGCACGTCAGTTCTTGCTTGTTGTAAGTTTGTTTTGAAGTTCAATAAATCTTCGGACCTGTTCAGCCTCCTCGCCTGTCTGCATTTTGGGTCCTCTCCCTGCTGCCAAAATGGCTTACCATAACAGAATGACGCGACCAAATTTGGACCCAGCGCACAGTCACCCTCGCCTGCGGGACTATCGGGCTCCATTAACCCCCGCGGAGTCACTCTGCAGATTCCTGGGGATTGAACCGCCGGTGAATGACCAGCCTCCCTCTCCCTATGAGAGCACTCGGCTGGCCATCTTCCCAGGGACCCGTGGGGGTCGTGGAGGAGGTGGTTGTCGGGGCTCCCAACGCCGTCTGCGATCTCGGCAGTCCGACGCCGCGGAGCCTCCGCTGCCAGCACAGGCGTTCCACCCCGACTCACCGCTACTCTACGCATATCGCCTGGTCCTGGAATCCCGGTCGGCGGTCCGGCCAGCTTCTGCCGCTGCCGCCTCAGTTTCCAGTGCCAGTTCAGCTGCCGCTGCCGCCTCAGTTTCCAGTGCCAGTTCAGCTGCCGCTGCCGCCTCAGTTTCCAGTGCCAGTTCAGCTGCAGCCTCAGCCTCAGCTTCCTGCTTCTGTGTCCGTCCCGCTGCCACAGCTTCAGCTTACAGTGTCTGTCGAGCGGCCGCCGGCGCAGCCTCCAGGTCCAGGTTCCGCGGAGCAGCCGCCAGTGCTGCCTCCAGCTCCAGTGCCTATCTGGGTGCCGCCGCAGCCTCATGCTTCAGAGCCCATTCGGCTGCCGTTGCAGCCTCCTGATCCGGAACCCGTCCGTCTGCCACCGCAGCCTCCTGCTCAAGAGTCCGCCTGGCAGCCTCAGCAGCCTCCGGCGCCCCAGCAGTCTAGCTGTCAGTCTCAGCTACAGCTTCTAGTGACTGTTCTTGCCCAGCCGCAGCCCCTGCGGCCTCTCCAGTCGGTTCTCGTGTCTGGTTGCCCTCCAGGCCGTCCTCCTGAGGGGTCCTGTCTGGTCTCTGCCCTGCCTTCAGGTCGTCCGCCGGAGGGGCCCTGGTCGGCAGTTGCCCTGCCTTCAGGTCGTCCGCCGGAGGGGCCCTGGTCGGCAGTTGCCCTGCCTCCTGGCCATCCTCCCGAGCGGCTCTCCACGTCTGGTCGTCCTCCTGGCCGTCCTCCCGAGCGGCTCTCCATGTCTGGTCGTCCTCCTGGTCGTCCTCCCGAGCGGCTCTCCACGTCTGGTCGTCCGCCTGAGGAGTCCTGTCCGGCCCTAGGTCTGGTTTTTCTGGGTCCCTCCTCTAAAAACAACCATGTTTTAACAAGGTAAAAGTTTTTAATCATTGGACGTTTGGATCTTAAGTTAAAGGTTGGGTAGGCAGTTTTCTTTTCTATTCAATTCAGTTTGGCGTCACTGGGCAAAAATGCCATATTAACCGTGCAGCATATTGTAATTCAAGTTACTTCAGCACCCCCCCTTGGCTCTGTTTTCAGGCTTCAGAATATCTAGCTCGTGACGGTAGACTTTAACCTATCACAGGTTATTTCAGAGAGACCATGCGTTCGTATTGGCTAAGCTACCAGAGCAGATGTGTGTGTGCACGTGGTGAAAGCCTGATTGAATGGTGGAAATCTTGCCGAAAATCCTGAAACTCGTGATAAATTTCCAACACCTCCTTTGCCTACAGCGGTGTATAGTACAAAACAACACGTCCCGGCTCCACACGGAGCTTCAGGTTCATTATGTTCGATGCCATGGTGCTCGTAACGACCAGTAGCAAAGAGGCATGATGACACATCACTGTTCCCTCGTCAAAAGTTATTCCCCACTGTTTGTGTGTGTGTGTGTAGTGTACTAGCCTCTCATTGCGCTGCTGGACAGCATTGCAGCTGCCTCTGAAGCCTGGGGTGCTCTGCTCTGCGGCCACGAAGCGCTGGAGGGACATCCTTGAGAAAAGATGCGGCGGGAGGGATCGCGGTCTTGGTGAGGCTCACGCCGTGGAGAGCGAGCCCTACAAGGGATACGGTTTCGCAGGGGAACCGACTCCTTCTGCTGCCTGTCGAAGTTGTAGGTTTGGTGGGAGGGGCTTAGCGGAGTGATACAAGGCAGCAGAGAGAGAGGCGGAAGGTTTTGCCTAGGTTGCACAGATTTTGCCTACCCCAGCTTTAAGTAATCTTAAATTGGCTGTCAGCTGCTATCTTAGCTAGATTTGTTTTTAGCCTGGTGGCTAGGCTGGCCGGTTGCTTTTATTGGGGATTTTAAGCTTTTAGCACTTTTATGGACTAATCACAAATGAGTGTGGATCTCAGTGTTGATCCTGCTGCCTTACCAACAGGATTTTTCAGGAACTGCTTGCAAGTCAGATGGTGAGCACTGGGGTTTTCTCCTCATTTGAACTGCAGGTGACCAAAGTTGGTTGTTTAAATCCATTTTATTGTATTTTAATTTACGACTGCCTGGCTCTAATAGTTCTTTTATGTCTGAATTCAGTTATTATTTATCCTCCATCATTAGCTTGAACAGTTATGTGATTAGGTATTAGGTGATTTTAATACTCACATAGTTGAAGTTTCTTGCAGCTTTGCAAGGCTTGGTTTAAACATTGATTCTATTTGGTCTGAGGAGCTGCATGTTAGTGACCATGAATGTGTTTTATTCAACCTGTCTTTTAATTTAGATTCCCTGCCCAGTAAACATGTAAATTACTCTCACATCTTAAATTGCCTCTCAGCTGAGAAGTTTTCTGCAGCTTTTTGTGTTGTCTTCTCATGCTGACATTGCTAGTCTGGTCCACTCCTTTAAAACACATTGCTCCGCCATTTTGGATAAAGTGGCTCCTAGTAAAATGAGACTTGTTCCCTCCATTAATTCATCCACCTGGTTAAACTATTCAGTGTTTCCAAAACATTTTAGATAAATTCCAATCTGGTTTCCATCAGAAGCATTCCACTGAGACAGCTCTTCTCGGAGTCTCCAATGACATAATGATGTCTTCTGATGTGGGTGAATGCTCTGTTTTGGTGTTGCTGGGTCTTAGCACAGCTTTTGATACTAGACTAGAGAGATGTAGATCACAGCATCCTGACTGAGAGGCTTAGGCAGTGGGTGGATATCTCTGGGAGAGCATCCTGTTTCTCAAACAGGAGTTTTTCTGTGTCGCTTGGTTCCTACATGTCAGACACTGCTGCTCTTTCCTGTGGTGTGCCTCAGGGCTCTGTCTTGGGTCATATATTATTTACTTTATATATGCTTCCCTTAGGTCATATTATTAGCACATTCAAAGGTATAACTTATCACTGCTACGCTTATGATATCCAGCTGTATGTCTCTTAAGCCTGATGACAAACTGACTGTTTTGCTTGATTGTCTGACTGTCATTAAGGACTGGATGGCTAACAATTTTTTACTGCTGAACACTGATGAGACTTATCATTGCTTCAGATGGCATAGCTTCAAAGGTTGCTCAGTGTATTGGGTCCCTTTCTTCTTCTGTACAGTCTAATCTTAGAAATCTTGCTGTTATATTTGATCAGGCAATGTACTTCGATTAACATATCAAATCATTGACCCGTACATGTTTCTTCCATTTAAGAAACATTGCCTTACATTGCCATTAACTCAGGTCTGTTGTATCTCAAGCTGAGCTAGAGATGATCATTCATGCTTTTATATCATCCCAGCTAGACTACTACAATTCCCTCTTTACCTGCCTCAGCAAGTTGTCTCTGGATCGTCTACAAATGGTCCAGAATGCTGCTGCAAGGCTGTTGACCAGGTTCAGCAGGTCAACTAACCTCACACCCATTTTATCTTCCTTACATTGGTCCCTTAGGTCTTCATCACCAGGGCTTACTGGTTATTCCTCGTGTTTGACTGAAAACAAAAGGTGATCATGCCATTTAAGTGGTGGCTCCGACAATGTGGAACATCCTTCCTATAGACATACGACCTGCGGTCTCGGTTGACACTTTTAAAAAGCAGCTGAAGACTCATTAACTCAAACTCTCGTCTCGCCTTGTGCTGTTTGGTGTTTGTAATTTTTGTATTTTTAAGGTCCTCTGTTGCTTATGTTTTATTGCTTTTTTCTTTTTATGGTCTTATTTTTAACAATTGTACTTTTGTGAAGCGCTTTGTTATCTTGCTCTGTGAATGGTGCTATACTAAAACATTCTTAGTCATTTGAGCTGTCTAATGACCTTTTTAACAAAACAAAAGCAAGAAACCAAGCAAACATTCCTACACTAGATGTCTATCTGATAGTGCTGTAGCTAAATTTAAGGAAGTGATTCCATCGGCATTAAATTCAGTTCCATGTCTCAATGTAACAGATGACTCCTATGCTAACTTTAGTCCCTCCCAAATTGATCATCTTGTTGATAGTGCTGCAGGCTCACTACGAATAACACTCAACTCTATCACCCCTCTAAAAAAGAAGATAATAAAACAGAGGTTAGCTCCATGGTATAACCCACAAACCCGCAAATTAAAGCAAACATCGCGAAAACTTGAAAGGAAATGGCGTTCCACCAATGTGGAAGAATCACGTTTAGCCTGGCAAGTTAGTCTTAAAATTTATAGGAAGGCCCTCCGTAATGCCAGAGCAGCCTACTGCTCATCATTAATAGAGGAAAATAAGAACAACCCCAGGTTTCTGTTCAGCACTGTAGCCAGGCTGACAGAGAGTCACAGCTCTGTTGAGCCATGTATTCCTATAGACCTCAGTAGTAATGACTTTGAGCTTCTTTAATGATAAAATTCTAACTATTAGAGAAAAAATTCAGCACCTCCTGCCCTCAGTTGGTACTGACTTATCTTCAAACACAGGAACCTTAGAAACAACTGTAAAACCTGTACATTTAGACTGCTTTTCTCCCATCAACCTTAATCAACTAACTTCCATGATTTCCTCATCTAAGCCATCAACATGTCTCTTAGACCCCGTCCCAACTAGGCTGCTTAAAGAAATTTTACCCTTAGTTAGCATTTCTTTACTAGATATGATCAATCTGTCCTTATTAAAAGACTATGTGCCACAGTCCTTTAAAGTAGCTGTAATTAAGCCTCTTCTTAAAAAGCCCACTCTTGATCCAGGGATTTTGTCAAATTATAGACCTATATCTAACCCTCCTTTTCTCTCTAAGGTCCTTGAGAAAGCAGTCGCCAATCAGTTGTGTGACTTTCTACACAACAAGAAGCTGTTTGAGGATTTTCAGTCAGGATTTAGAGTGCATCATAGCACAGAGACAGCACTGGTAAGAGTTACAAATGACCTAATTGCATCAGACAAAGGACTTGTCTCTGTACTTGTCTTACTAGATCTTAGTGCTGCATTCGATACCATTGACCATCACATTCTATTACAGAGACTAGAACATTTAATTGGCATTAAAGGCACTCCATAAATTTTCATTGTTATGCAGATGATACCCAATTATATTTATCGATCAAGCCAGATGAAACCAATCAATTAGCTAAACTTCAAGCATGCCTTAAGGACATAAAAACCTGGATGACCTGCAATTTTCTGATGTTAAACTCAGACAAAACCGAAGTTATTGTACTTGGCCCCGAACACCTTCGAAACACATTATCTAAAGATATAGTTTCTCTAGATGGCATTGCCCTGGCCTCCAGCGAAACCGTAAGGAATCTTGGAGTTATCTTTGATCAGGATATGTCCTTTAACTCCCACATAAAACAAACTTCAAGAACTGCCTTTTTTCATTTACGTAACATTGCAAAAATCAGGCACATCCTATCTCAAAAAGATGCAGAAAAACTAGTCCATGCATTTGTTACGCCTAGGCTGGACTATTGCAACTCTCTATTATCAGGCTGCCCCAATAAATCCCTTAAGACTCTCCAGCTGATTCAGAATGCTGCGGCACGTTTACTGACAAGAACCAGAAAAAGAGAACATATTTCTCCAATATTAGCTTCTCTACACTGGCTCCCTGTAAAATCCAGAATAGAATTTAAAATCCTTCTCCTCACCTTCAAAGCCCTAAATGGTCAGGCACCATCATATCTTAAAGAGCTCATAGTACTCTATTACCCCACTAGAGCACTGCGCTCCCAGAATGCAGGGTTCCTTGTGGTTCCTAGAGTCTCTAAAAGTAGAATGGGAGCCAGAGCCTTCAGCTATCAAGCTCCTCTCCTGTGGAACCAGATCCCAGTTTGTGTACGGGAGGCGGACAACCTCCTCACATTTAAGAGTAGGCTTAAGACTTTCCTCTTTGATAAAGCTTATAGTAGGGCTGACTCAGGTGACCCCTGAGCCCCCCCTTAGTTATGCTGCTATAGGCCTAGACTGCCGGGGGACTTCCTATGATGCACTGAGCTCCTTTCTCCTCCTCTTCCTCTCCATCTGTACGCCCTCATATCCCATCAATGCTTGTTATTAATTCAACTTCTTCCCGTAGTTGTGTGCTTTCTCTCCTCTCTCTCTCTCTCTCTCTCCCCTTCTGTTGCTTTCTGCAGGTATTTCTGCCTCCGGAGCTGTAGAGTCTGGATCTGTGGTTGCTGCCACCTGCTGCCCCCGTGCTCCTGCTCTGCACCCGCTGCTGCTATTGCTGTTGTTGCTTTTGGTATTAGTATTGCTATTATAGTGTTTCTCTTAGTGTTGTTTCTGTTGGTGTTAACATCAATGCCATTACCATATCTATTGCCTTACATCCCTATGTGGAACTGTATTGTGCTGCTGTATGTTCTTTCCTCCTGCTCTCTCTCTCCCGCTCCCCCCCTCCCCCTTCAACCCAACCGGTCGAGGCAGATGACCGCCCACCTTGAGCCTGGTTCTGCTCAAGGTTTCTACCTGTTAAAAGGGAGTTTTTCCTTGCCACTGTCGCATAGTGCTTGCTCATGGTGGGAACTGTTGGGTCTCTGTAAATATAGAGTCGGTCTAGACTTGCTCTATTCGAAAAAGTGCCCTGAGATAACTTTGTTATGATATGGCGCTATATAAATAAAACTGAATTGAATTGAAACCCTATTTGACAGTGACACTGAACAGTTTGCTGCTTGAAAAGGCGTAAATAGGCCCATGCTACACACTTCCTGCTGTGCCAGATCATCTGTAACATTGCTTGTGTGTATTGTTCGATGTCTATTCCCTGTCTTCACAGCTCAGATAAAGACAAACCACGGGTCTTTAATGAGACTTGCGAAGACAGAGGCAGTGTGTGAAATACGGGAGGTCTCAGACCCCCTATTTAACAACTAGGACCCCCCGAAGACGGCAAAATCAAATTTTGAGGGGGTCTCAAAATTAAGCTAATTATTTACTATTTATCTTTATTGTACAATTTATTTTCATGTTTAAATATTGAAAAGGTGAGCAACACAGAAAATGTGACTGATGACAGTGAACAGTGACAGTGATGTAGCCAGCAGCTGCTGACGTGGTTTCCGGTGCCGGTTGTAATTCTGCGGCACAATAATACATTCTGACTCTGCAGTTCCGCTGCTATTCATGATATCGCTGTATAAACTGTGAAGCTTTCAGAACAGCTCACAGAGTCAGAAAAGCTCACAAGGTCAGTTAACAGTTAAATCCCAGTGAGTTAATGAAGGTATCCATGCTGAGCCAGCTGTGCGTAATATTACGCATAGTTTTGGAGAGGTGTGAGTGCATGTCTGTTGAGTTTGTCTGAGCAGGAAACAAGTGAAAATGATTTACTGAAAACGTGGAGCTTCTGCCTGTTTTTGATTATTTATCTATTTATTTGTTAACATTTATTTATTTCCTCGTTGTGCGCCCCAACATTTTTTGCATGTAATCGGAGAAGGTCACCTCGTGTCAACATTTTTGATAACATTTCTTATTTTTTCCACAGAGAATGAAAAATAGTGCATGGCTGATGTGTATGTGTATACATACATACATACATACATACATACATACACATATCGGCCATGCCACGAGACCCCCGATTGTCATGTGACGGTCAATAATGAGCCAACTCAACACGAGAGACCTGTTCTCTGGCACCTAATAAGCTCCTACAGTATCTTGTCTTTCAGTGGCTGCCTTATGGAGGCTTTACCCATGAATGTACTTTTCTTAAGTATTCCTCCCTCAAGACCAGCATTCAGAATTAACATCTTCAGCTAAGGGCATGCCTGATCAGTATAAGACCCCTTGCTGAGCTTCCTCATACAGGGTCTCATGTTGTGAAAATCAAGGGTCTGGAAACATGCTGCTTCCTACTGCTTGCCAGCCTGCCAGACGTCTGCTTTTCCAACTTCCCCTTAAAACACATCAAAGACACTTAGAATGGTTCTAGTCTGCAACATGCCATTTACAAATGACTTCGGCAAGTGAGGCTTACTGTTGAACTTTGCTCACAGTGACAGCTGGTTTAATTGATGATGATAAGTTTAGAGTGTGAACAAACTAGTGATGTTAATGATTAATCATTAATCGATTAATTGCTATTAAGGATTTAACCAATTCAAAATGTAGGTGTAACCCCCTGCGCCTGGCACTTTATAGATAGTGCACAATATCTAAATGGGAGACAGGGGTTTAATGTTGTCTCGTCAACGTTGTTAAGTTTGTCATGTCCTGTTTTATTGTGTAGTAACTCTTTCCTCTCGTTTCAGACCCTGACTTCCTCCCTTTGTGTGATTTTCCCGCCAGTGTGATTGTCTACCCCGCCCCTGATTGTGTTCACCTGTTCTCCCCTACCTCATGTATTTATAGTCTGCGTCTCCCCTTGTCCTGTGCCAGTTCGTCTTGTTTTTGCTCGTCAACAGACCCCTAAACCAAGCGTACCAGCGAGTTCCCTTCATGTCAGGTTCTATCTGTGTTCATGTTTATCGATCCTCTTCGTGAGTGTTTTTGTTGTACTTTTGATTATCCTCTTCGTGAGTGTTTTGTTGTACTTTTGATTATCCTCTTCGTAAGTGTTTTTGTTGTACTTTTGATTATCCTCTTCGTGAGTGTTTTTTGTATTTGGATTATCCTCTTCGTGAGTGTTTTTTGTTGTACTTTGATTATCCTCGTTGTGAGCGCTTTTGTTTGTTTATTGGAACATCTCAGTAAAGCTGCTGTGAAACTTAAAAGCCCTGGTCTCATGAGTCGTGCATTTGAGTCCGCCGGTCCTGTGTCAAAGTTCGTGACATTTAACCTCTAATCTAGATTCGATGAGGAGATTTGCTGTAACTTGCTTGTCTAGCTGCTAAAGTAGACATGTAACATCCACCCCAATAACACACACAACAACAAGTTGGCGGTGTATGCAGGAAATATATTGTAACCGAGGAAACACTAAATTCACCGCATCTCACATTTTTGAAATGCCCACATGCAAGCACATTGAAGCCAGCAAAAAGAATGCATACATTTGATACAAGTAACAGACTACTGGTCGGCAAATAAGCAATGAAATAGGCACGTCAAACAATAGTCCTAGACCATATCAAAATGACAAGTGGATACAAAAATTTCCCACATATTAAATGTCTCTTTTCTAACCCTGTTGACCTATAACTGACCAGAGGTAATTGGTTAACCACCAAACAACTGAGATCTCAGAAAAATTCAAAGTTCAAATAAAAATAAATAAACAAAACAAAATTAAATAACTGAAAATAAAATGAGTGCACTCAAAAGTCCTACCACCCTCTTCCACACGATAGTCCCAGGTGATGACTGCGATGTTGGTTCCGTGGAGATGGAAATATTTCTTGGATGGAGATGAGATGGCAACTTGGATGGAGATGAAGATGAATGATGGCAGGTGAGACAGTAGGCAAGCGATGACTCAAGTTCCAACTGAAGAGCTCTACAAAAAAACCAGCCTACACACATGGACAGTTACTCATCACAAGTCCATCATTAATGTCCATTGAACCCTATTTTAATAAAGTTTCTGCTCCACAATGTCTTTTCTTCTTCTTTGTCTCATAACTATAGACATAGTAATACAACTTACAGTATATTTCAAGGCACATGAATTCAACACAACCATCTTAACTACTTAAACATTTTTTAATACACCCTTACACATTACAATTGAAAAACACAGTTGCTAAACAGGCTTCATACATAGCTAACACAAAGCTTAGCTGCATGAAAATTACACTAGCCTCAACACCACGTGCAGCCTCTAGCTAGCCTGCAGCTGAATAGCTAGCCTGCAGCTGAATGGTCATCAACCACACCCCACTATTAGCGACTGCATACAACTCATAGGTCACATAAAACACATTTATCATATGTTTCTGAATTAATTGTATCCTCTTCAAGATTATCCCAACTGGTTTTGATAGAAGTACAGGGTCTATTTCTAATTTTTTCCTGCGTGTATCCTTTGCTAATGTGGTTAGCATGCTAAGGTATATTGACTTACAACTAACTCACCGGGATATTAAGTGTTTGCAGTTGTCATCAGCTCTTGCAGAAGTCGTAGCTCCTCAATCAGCTCTTGCTATTCAGTGTAAAAACTTCAACTCACAACTTAGTTTTCAGCTCTAACTTCGGTTAGGCGAACTTTAGAACTTCTACCGGACTGAACCACAGAGGAAGGAGGAAAGAAAAAATTGTGTGACAAGACAAGGACTGCCACTCCTAGCATTTTTTCCACGCTCTGAGGCAGAGCGTAGCAAAACTCACTTAAAAGGGACAGTAACATAATATCAATTTAGGTTTAAATTAACCTAGTTACATAGGCCAAGTGGAAAAGGACACGATGCCTATAATGTGAACTACATTGAACCAGGTTGTCACATCCCCTCAAGAGGTACAATTACTAGCCGCGAGCCTGAGCCTTATTGTTCACAGAAATTCAATTCTTAATAGTACATTTTAATCTTGTCTGTTAACGGTCAATGATCGGTTAACAGTCAGAAAACAAATTCTAAGTTAGCATCCCTAGAACAAACTGATGAACACAAATCTGCAATAGATAAAGTGATAAATGGCAGCGAATAATCACACACCTGTGACTGTGTAAGGCTGGGTTCACATTGGAGGCAGACGCGGCGAAGCGCCCTGAAGCACCACGAATTGGTGCCCACTTCCATTCGGCGCCCATGTTAACCAATTGGGCTGTTCACACAGGAGGCACCACGCAGCGGAGCTCCGCAGCCGGCTCACGCTCTGCAGCCATTGTTTCGGCGTCTGTTCTATTTTCTCCGCCTGCCGCGAGCGAATCTGGCACGAAAACACATTATAAAGGATATAAATAATGTATTATACATGATATAAATTATCTGATGCTGATAAATGATAGAATATGCACCCTGCTTGCCAACCCTTTTGATTTTCCTGCTCCTCTGTGTTTTTTAAATTAGTACTTATTCCACATATTTGTCAGTTGTGCCTAAACAGAGAGCGAGAGAGACAAGCAAACACACACAAGCAGAGAGAGACGAGCAGACACACACACAAGCAAAGAGAGACGAGCAGACACAGGCAGCGAGCAAGAGAGAGCGAGAGGGCGAGCCAGCAAGTGAGAGAGAGGGGGAGAGAGAGAGAGAGAAAAAGTTGATCCTAGAAGTAGGGAAGAAGCACTGGGAGTTGTATGATCCGCAGCACATAACGACAGCAAAAAGATCAGCCCTAGAAAAGAGCAGAGGAGCAGGATCGCTTGTTGACCGGCGCAGAGAAATGCGCTTCTGATGTGAACAGCCAGGCTAGCTGCTCGCGCTAGAATTGGCATATCTGGCGCTTCGCGGCGCGTCCACCTCCTATGTGAACCCAGCGTAACAGTTCATTTAACTACAGTTCAGAATTTAAATATGAAACATTTGATAAAGCTGTTAAAGTTAATGCAATAAAGCATTGCACTGATGTTAAAAGGATGTCTCATGTTTTTTAATCACGCCAGGCACACACTGAAACTGGCTCAGGTTCTGCTATCTGTAGGGCGACACCTGGAAGCTGCTTGACGTCCTCCAGGATCCATATTCTTCATATATTTTTTACAATCTATGATTTATTATGTTGGTCTGTTCTGTACACACAACATCTATTTCCTGTCTGTCCGTCCTGGGAGAGCGATCCCTCCTCTGCTGCTCTTCCTGACCTTTCTAACATTTCTTCCCTGTTAAAGGGTTTTTGGGGACTTTTTCCTTATCCCAATGAAGGATCTAAGGACAGAGGGTGTCATATGCTGTACAGATTGTAAAGCCCCCTGAGGCAAATGTGATTTATGATATTGGGCTATATAAATAAAATTGACTTGAATTTTTTTTTTATTCCTTCCTGCATGTTAAGGCATCGAATTCGCTGTTTGACAACTCAAAAGTGCACCCTGAGCATCAAGAAACTGTATACCACTGATTGCAGCTTCTATGAAATAAACCTTTTAGCAGAGGTCTGCATTTAAGAATAATTAATGATGACGACAATGATGAAGAAAATGTATTTATGCGTCTTACATATTTCATGAAGTGTTTCTGCCAAGCTAAAAGCCTCACAGGCAACTGTCATTTTAAAAAGGACTAAGCCTGGCAAATTATGTGAAGCCAGCAAACAGGTTTTACTCATCCCAGTCTTTTCACACATGACAGAATAGCAATGTGTAAAGAAGTTTGTTTTTATCAAGCATGAGTTAGCATGCTAGATTAATTTTACATGGCCAGTGCAATTAACAGAATGTATTATCCCACCGGTTCCCTTTGGCACACATTTTCCTTTTTTACTCAGTAAAGAGTGTTCTTTAAAACACACACGCATGCAGCCAACAACAAGAAACTAACTATCTCTGTAGTAATGGCTTTTCATGATTTTCATTCAATGAAACAACAACAACAATTAAGATTATGATTAACATTGTTTCTATGCATCACACATTTCAAGGTTTGTTAATGAATGAATCCAAGCTATAAGATGCTGCACACTTTCTCGGTTTATTTTTCTGCATGCTGCAGTTGCAGTATTTATCTGAATATTTTATGTTACAGGTGTCACAAAACCTGCATGGGCTGTGTGCATAAAACACCAACAAGTTAAGAACTGTGTCATCCATGCTTATACAAACAGCCTCGAGGAAAAGACATGCCACAGAGTGAAGGCAATGTTTGGAAGGCAAGGCAGAAAGTTGAAGGCCACCTTACAAACAAGTCAGAAATGAATAAAATGATTTGGAAGGAGGCTTTGACTCAAGCTGCTGTGTTCCAGATGGCAGAACACATCACTTCCATAAACAAGCAAAATTTACAACATTAACAAGTCACTGGTGAGTCCAGAAAAATCCACAGTGATGATCATAGGTGGGCTTAAAGAAGTTATTCTGCTATTTGCTTTTGTCAAACATAAAGAGAGGACAAGACAAGTGTAAATTAGAAACGTATGTGCAACTGACATGGCTGAGATTCTGTAAAGGATGAGAGACTGTCCTCCCAAGAAGAACATCAGTTGTTTCAGCAAGTGCCCTAAAACAACATCTGTTCACGTTGATGTGACAAAGCCCTCTAGCGGCTGTAGGAATTATGACGGGAGCAAAGGAGCAAGTCACGTGACATTCCTAAACACACACAAGGTCTGTGTAGGGAGGAGGCTTTTAACTGTTAGTTTCCTGTTTCAAACCACCAGTCAAAATTGTTGTTATTTTAAACCATGACCATCGTCCCCAAACCTTCACCACGTGTTTATTATTGGAACCATGACGATGAAGTTCCCCTGACCTTAGCGAAGAAGTAATTTCAACCCAAACCAGAATGTTTCTATAACCTTAACTTATTTGAACCCAAACCATGATCTTCCCCTAACCAAATCATGTGTGTGCCTAAACCACAGTGTTGTTACATTATAAAATGGAATTTTTCAACCAGTTTTGGAAGGCACAGACACATGATGATCTTGTCCTGCCGATAGGCCAACAACAAATCAGAAATGAACGCTTCTATGTGCTTTTCTAGATGGGCATTTAGACATATCATGTGGGTATCTTTGTTCTGCCAGTTTTGTGTAGGTTTAATGCTGGTGTTTGCCAGTGGTAGAAGGTCTAGAAGGTCTTCATCCAATAAAACTTGAGTTTATTTAAAGGAGGATGACATTATAATGTTCTCTCTGTTTCACTGCCATCTACTGCTCCTCCTTTAGATATAATTGGTGGACACATTACATGCTTTTGTTTTGCATACTAACAAGACACAGGTCTAGAATCAGACCAGTTTTGCCAGCTTATAATTGACAAAAACAATGTCACAGTTCGCAACAGACACAGACACTAGCTAATTAGAGCAGAGATTCAGCATAAACTTCTGGTCAGATATATCAATACACAAAGTACTTGAACCATAAATCTGCATTGTCATTTGCTTTTACTGCTTGACAACGAGGCTTTTAGCCTTCACGGTTGCAATGTATTGTGACAGCAGAAATCTCAGCACCTGGCCAGCTAATCGTTGAGTCATTGGTATTGATCAACAGCTCTATCAGCCCAGCAGATAAACTATGACCATTTTGGGCTATAAGGCAATAAAAACCTTACTGATTGCCCCTTTAATTTGAGTCTGTCCATGCAAAACTATCCAGCGGCACAACGGCTATTCTCCCACAGCTCCCATTTACCTTTGCTTCATGGACACTGCCTGTAATAATTCTCCCATTATGCCAGCCATTGTTGCGTGCAGAGCACACCATAGTGCAACTGAAGCATCACTGGGGCCTGATGCTGGGAGCAGATTCAATGTGAGCTGTACTGGAGGGAGGGGGAGAGGGAGAGAGAGAGGGAGAGAGGGAGGGAGGGAGAGGAAGAGATAAGGTGTTGTTAAACAAAACAGCCTCCAGAGTCCATTAGCGAATCGAATCAGCCATTGAAGAAGCTCACCACGCGGCCCGTGGTGTTACTACATTAGCTACTTGAGTTCACACAAAGTGTAGCGAGGAGATCTTTGCATTTAACCGGGAGATAAGTCCGACTCGCATCCATACAACATTGTCTTTTCTCAGCTCCATTTATTTCCTGCCTGCTGCTACCTGTATTTTCTCCATACATTAAACTGGTATTTTTATTATGTTTACAAGCAGGGCCTGGTGATTTATCAACCGTTTCATCCACCCGCTATCTCCCTTGAAACGCACAAACACAGCAGCCATTGTGGTTATTGGTACTGCACATTCATTATTCAGTATAAGTACTGAATGCACACAGCAAAGGATATTTAACTAATCCTGCAGGGAGTTGTGTTTTCCAGATGGAGTGCAATCGGAGCCCTTGTGAAGCATGCAAAGAAGTGTAGACATTTAAAGTGGTTGGCATGCTTTCATGTTACTCCTAAAATCCTTTGATATCTGTTGGACTTCCAAGTTAATTTGAGTCAGGACAGAGGAGAGCCCAGGATGACGCATGCTTTCATTTTGGAACAGTTGCGCCAAAACACAGATTAGAAAGTGTCCAAAGTCAGCTGGACAGCCATGGTATTGTGAGGAGCACTGTACACTCTTGACATGTTTGCCAAAGTGGCATTTTGTGCTTGGCTGTGCTCGTGCTGCACCTGTTTGTGTATTGTATACAGAGCATCTGTGGGTGCCAGCAAGCTAATGCAAAGCAGGTACTCTCTGCTCCCTGAAAGGTGAGGACTTTGTTAAAGCAACCAGGAGCCTATTGCAAGGAGCAGCTGTTATCTGCTGTGAGCAGGAGGTTGAATGCGAGCAAGCAGCCACACCACAGCCTCACTGGCCCTCTGAGCACTCAAGTATACTCACCTCAGAGACAGTTGATGCTTTGACAACCACAGCAAGCTCTAGCATTACCCACAAGGTTGGTTCAGAGAATGGTCACAATTACAGCCATTATCATGCTTAATTAATAGATTACTGTCAGACGGGGGCAAAATGACACAGCCCTACTTTTTTGGTCCAAGCCTTCACTGCCTCAGCTCCCTGCTATTTTCCTTTCTCACTCCCAACTGCATGCAGTCCCATTACTCTTTGTTACTCATGTGGAGAGAAAATGGCAGTCTGTCTGTTAATGTCTTACCTCCAGCCAAGAAGTTGTGCCGCCATCAAGGATCTCACACCATGCTTGTAGAGCAAGCGGTGATGTCAGGCTGATAGAGAAGCTTATTTAATTAATGTCCTAGCCATGTGGCACCATGAACACACCATTGGCTGACTGCTGCAGTAACAGTGCATATTTCCACTGACAGGTCCAGCTGTTGCCCGTCTCTACTCACAGCGAGCACTGCTAATTGTACCATTGTCAAGTACTACAAGGGCCTGTCGTCTTTCTATGAGCATCACATTAGTCTTCACAGTAAATGTGTTTTAAAGATGGCTAAAATGTATGCCTTTATACAAAAGTGTTACAGAGAGCATACACAATGTAAAATTAGCAGCAGCCTACTCATGAGCTATAGCTTTTTTGTTCCGGTGCCGCTGTGAGTGGCAGCCTGTTGCAGCAGCTCCCGTTCGCGGTTTGACTTTTTTCAGTTTAATCGTGAAGTTCATTAGTTCTCTTTTTATTCTGTTTTTTAGTATTGTATTGTATCTTTTTTAGTACTTAGTGTTGCTGCTTTTTTGACGTCTTTGGCGTTTTTGGACATGTTTTTTGGAAACAAGACTGCTGATGCCCTTAGAGACCGCGTCCTTAGTTACCGCCGGCAGCCATGGTGATTCCACTGTTTACACCAGGGATCAGCTGTTAGCTCTCCGTCATACAGCGGTGCTACCACCCGGGGAGAGACCTGATGTGCCCCGCGAGCTGAGGAGGAGGAGACGGGGAAGCCGAGCGGGGGCTCAGCGCCGCGCCAGGAGAAGATGTTATACACCCGTCCTCCCATCGATTATCATGGGGAATGTAAGATCTATCACCAATAAGATGGACGAGCTGGCGGCACTGACCCGGCATCAGAGGGAATACCGGGAGTGTAGCATCATGCTATTCACGGAGACTTGGCTAACCGCGCTAACTCCGGATACGGACGTTTCGGTGAATGGCTTCCAACTACTTCGGGCGGACAGGACGATGGAGAGCGGTAAGAGGAAGGGAGGAGGGCTGGCAGTGCTTGTTAATGATAGATGGTGTAACCCTGGGCACATCACTGTTAAAGAGCAAACCTGCGACAAGAACATTGAACTGCTAGCTGTTAGCATGAGGCCATACTATCTACCGAGGGAATTCTCGCATGCCATCGTGATGGTAGCTTATATTCCCCCCTCTGCTAACGCTGAGGCAGCCTGTGATGTCCTGCTCTCAGCAGTAAGCAGGCTGCAGACACAGCACCCAGATGCCCTCCTCGTCATCTCTGGTGATTTTAATCATGCCCCTCTCTACCCACATTTACCCAGTATGTTACGTGCCATACCAGAGACAACAGAATACTGGACTTATGTTATGCCAACACCAAGGACGCATACATCTCATTGAGTCCCCCCCCCCCTGGGCAGATCTCATCACAACCTTGTGCATCTCAGGCCTGTCTACAGACCTCTTGTGCGCAGGCTGCCTGCTGTCCCACGCACAGTGAAGAAGTGGTCTAACGGAGCAGAGGAGGCTTTAAAGGACTGTTTTGACACTACTGTATGGGACATTTTTAGTGACACTCATATTGACAACCTCACAGACTGTCTGACGGACTACATTAACTTCTGTGTGGAAAACACCATCCCCACTAGGACTGTGCGTTGTTTCTCCAACAATAAACCCTGGATTACTCCTGATATTAAGGCTCTCCTCAAGAAAAAAAAGAGTTTTTGTATCGGGTAACAAGGAGGAGTTAAAGAGTGTCCAACGAGAGCTGAGGAGGAGGATCAGGGAGGGGAAAACACCTCTCTTTCAGCCCCCCTACCCCCTACAAGCTCAACCGGACTGTTCCTCACAACATCTCAGGTGAGAAACGAACTGAGGAAGATGAGGGTAGGGAAGGCGGCGGGCCCAGACGGCATCAGCTCCAGACTTCTGAAGTCCTGTGCAGACCAGCTGTGTGGGATTGTTGAGCATCTGTTCAACCTGAGTCTGAAGCTGGGGAGGGTGCCAAAACTGTGGAAAACATCGTGTCTTGTTCCTGTGCCAAAGACCCCTCACCCCAAGGACCTCAATGGCTACAGGCCAGTGGCATTGACCTCTCACCTGATGAAGACCCTGGAGAGACTGGTCCTTGTCCACTTGCGTCCGCTGGTGAGCCCATGTATGGACCCTCTGCAGTTTGCCTACCAACCCCGCATTGGGGTGGATGATGCTGTCATTTACCTACTTCACACATCCCTCTCTCACCTAGAAAAGGCTGGAAACACTGTGAGGATCATGTTTTTTGATTTCTCCAGTGCTTTTAACACCATCCAGCCCAGGATTCTGGGGGACAAGTTGGAGCACGCTGGGGTGGACCATCACCTGGCAGCATGGATCCTGGACTACCTCACAAACCGGCCACAGTATGTGAGGTTACAGGACTGTGTGTCTGACACACTTCTCTGCAGCACAGGGGCTCCACAGGGAACCGTTCTGGCGCCTTTCCTGTTCACCTTCTACACAGCGGACTTCACCCATAACACTTCGAACTGTCACCTGCAGAAGTTCTCTGACGACTCTGCCATCGTCGGCCTCATCACCAACGGGGATGATGGGGAGTACAGAGAACTGACCCAGGGCTTTGTGGGTTGGTGTCAACAGAACCGCCTCCAGATCAATGCGGGTAAAACCAAAGAGCTCGTGGTGGACTTTGGCAGGCACAAACTCCCTCCACCTACACCAGTGAACATCCAGGGAACGGACATTGAGATTGTGAGATCGTACAAGTATCTGGGTGTTCACTTGAACAACAAACTGGACTGGCCAGACAATACGGACGCTCTGTTCAAGAAGGGACAGAGCCGTCTCTTTTTGCTCAGGAGACTAAGGTCTTTTGGAGTGCAGGGGGCACTCCTGAGGACCTTCTATGACTCTGTGGTGGCATCAGCCGTATTGTATGGGGTGGCATGTTGGGCCAGTGGCATCTCTTCCAGGGATAGGAAGAGACTGGACAGACTGATTAAGAAGGCCAGCTCTGTCCTTGGATGCCCTCTGGACCCAGTGGAGGTGGTGGGTGGCAGGAGAATGGTGGCCAAGTTATCATCACTACTGGAGAACACTTCCCACCCCCTACATGTCACTCTGTCAGCACTGGGCAGCTCCTTCAGCGACCGGCTGCTCCACCCTCGGTGTCTGAGGGAGAGGTATCGTAGGTCCTTTCTGCCTGCTGCTGTCAGACTCTATAATCAGTACAACTCCCGGTAATCTACATTGACTGTCAATAAGCTGACTGTTCACTACTTTACTTCATCTGCTGCTGTGCATTATCTTATTTTTTTTTTTTATTCATGATGTGATTACTTCATCTGTTGCTGTGTAATACTTTCATGTACATGTATATTATATATGTGCAGTATTTTTATTTTTGGGACAATTAAAGGCTTATCTTATCTTATCTTATCTTATTTATATGTGCACTAGTACACTGCCAAATAGAACATGGGTCATGTGAACACTTAATTTTGCTACTAGGATTAAAGTTCAACTGAATTGACAAAAGTCATTGTCAGTCATTTTTAGAGTTACGTTTTTTATCATTGAGAGGAAGAAAAAAGAAGAAATCCCTTTGGTCTTTTAGCCTTTAAGTGTATAGGTGAGCAGGCAGATGTGCGTGTTTCATTGACAGCTAAGCCGGCATGGGCACGGAGACACCATGTAAACAACTTGCACTAGTAAATGTAGTTTTCAAGCTATAGACCTATAGACTATAGGTAGGATATAGCTTTTGAAATGAAATGATTTGACTGGCTTTATGCAAACACTGTCTGTGCTTACATAGACAGAGATTCAATGGTGTTCCAACAAGTTCACGCAGACAGGGGATGAACCAAAAACAATAGAAAATATATCTTTCTCACATTTGGTTACTGATTTCTTTATCAAAAGAGAGCAAAACATTTCATTTCAGTTGATTGAAAGTAGGTGTAAGGCATGGAGCATTGCATACCAAGCTGCAGGCTACAAGACACAGAGGTTGGCTAAGAAATCCAGTTGTTCAACAACACAAGGAATGACTCATGCTGTTTGTAGCCAGCTGCTGTTTAAAGCAGCTTTAATACTGCTTCAAACAGCAGCTGATTACTTAAATTATTCTCACAATTGCTCTCACTCTCAGAAGGCCAGCGCAGGCATCGTCTGCAGCTCAAGCTCAGCTACAGGCTCCGAACGGTAAAAATGGTCAGTATAGTGTTTGTTAGGCAGTGGCAGTCTGAAGGCCAGGGAAGCAAATTCAGCAGCGAGTGTGTCTCTCTCCTCTCCATCTGTGAGTACCGAGCCCTTGAGCCAGGTGTTCACTCTCCAGCTGCTCCAGTGGAGCTGCTAAGTGGCCAACGTTACAGGCCTATGTTTGCTCTGGTCAGCTCCCACACATGTGCCTCTGCCTGCCAATATACCTACCTACAGGCACAAATGGCTAGGTTGGGTCATGAAGTGAAGCAAAGTTTTATTGATTACATTTTTATGTACCAAGCTATATATGCAAGCCCATTGTATTAATGTATAATTTATTCCCACATTGCTCTGTTCCTTAAAGTCATGTTATAATGGCTGCTGAGGGGCATAATTTAAAAGTAGTTGGTTTCCGGGACCACCAGCTCAGGGTGTGGAGAGGATACACTGCCACTGACACTGAGGCCTGACAGAGCTAGCAAAAGGGAAATACAATAAAATTAACGAAGCGCACCAGTGCCTGCTCCGGGAGAAACGGACTGATCTGAGAGTAGCAGACTGTAAACTGATGTCACCTGTGAAAGTATCACTGTGCGCACTTGAGCAAAGAACTTAACCGCCAGTCGCTCCGGCATCTGTTCTGCAGCTGACATTATCTGCTTCCACCATGCATAATATTTGCTACGGGGTTTGAATATGTATAATTTGTCAGGAAAATCGTCAGTTGCCAATATCAGGGAATCAGATCCTGTCTGAGCATCTACGTAAGACTCAAAGCCAATTTATTTATCAAAGCATACAATCTGCTTTAGATCCAATATACCTGCCATCGTTTTCCTTTCCCTATAGTTTATACAGTATGTTAAAAAAGTCCAAGCTGCCCCCAGTTAGCAACTGCTTCACATTTCTCACATTACAAATGCCTCTTCATGACATGTCTTAGCTGCAGCGTCTGTACAGATACATTACATCTTCCAAATCACACAAGGAAATCTTTATAATGAACCCCTCCAATCAGTCATTAAATTGTCATCTACAGCTCATTAACTCACTAACAAAAATGCACATATGTATGCAGGACGCACATGCACACACAAGAGCTGGCCACATAGCTTATGACCATTTATCCCGTTTGTCTACCTATCCATCCATCCATCCATTTTCTATACCGCTTATCCTCTTAGGAGGGTCGCGGGGGGCTGGAGCCAATCCCAGCTGACATTGGGCGAGAGGCGGGGTACACCCAGGACTGGTCGCCAGTCAATCACAGGGCTGACACATAGAGACAGACAAACATTCACAGTCACACCTACGGACAATTTAGAATTGTCTACCTATCATATCATTAAGACATCTCTCCAGGTACTAGTTATTGATTTGTAGGCAAACATATTGCTATGCAACCACATGAAGGTTATGCTGATTTTGCTCTCATCTTCAGTGATACAGTGAGAAGCCCTCTAATTTTGATGCGGCTGACTTCACAAAACAGCACTTTTCTTTCTGGTAATATTTCATTTTGTTTTAAACAGAACTTCAAAACCAAATATCTTTATTTTAAGAAGGAAACAAACAAAGCTATTCATTATTATGTTATTTATCCATTGGGTCACTTGCTACAGCTCAGCCACAATTATCTTTGTTAATCTTTTTATAATGCAGAGGAAGAAATTCAGCTTAAGGTTCCCAGAGATACAACAAATCCCTTCAGGAGAGCCTTCAGGACTGCTGTCCCATTTTATCTGATTCTTTAGTGTCATATGTTTAATCCTTCAATGCATACTGTACCTTGGGACTAGGCATGACAAAGGAGACTTTGCTATGAGAAAAATCGAAGTGAGGCACGGGGGATGGGAGTGTTTTGTATTTCATATAAAGACAGATGGAAAAGACAGACAACTCAAAGACTGCACATTTTGCTGTGAGCTGTTCACGTCGGAGTCTCTCTCCGTGTACACAAATACAAACTTATATCAACTTCAGCTTTATTTCAAGAACCTAAAGTAGACCGAATTTTTCTACAACAGTTTTTAATAATGTTCTAGTGTCAAAATGTAATGTTTTTCTCTAAAAAGTTTACAGGGTCTCTAGAAACCCGAGGTATGTAAGAGTGTTACATTTTTTATTCACAGTATGTTGGATGCAAGTGATAGCAGGTAATGCTGTGTTTTCCTGTTTGGCCTCATGATGGCACTGTTGCCTCACTGTTACTATAAACAAATGCAGATGGTTTCAATTGGTTTGCTGTCACAGTAACATGACCTGGGTGTTAGGTTCAATGCAGAAGTGTTTGATGTGGAGGGTTTGATGACAGAAGCTCTGGAAATGAAGATGTACCTGAGGCTACTGATGATGAGGAATTTGTTTTTGTACCATTTATGAATCAGATAATTTCAAAGCAGAACTGGAGCATGAGAATGACGAAGCTAGCTCAGACAACATGAGCTCTGAATGGGACAACGGTCAACATACCATCCAAGTAACGGTCCTAAGAGAAGTTTGGACTGATAAGGGAACCTCATATAGTTACCTAAGCCGCCTCAACCTTGCTGCTATAAATGTAGTTTAATAAAAGTAGTTTAGTAGATCTTACAAGGGTCACACTTTCCTAGAAAACCTTGGCATTCAGCTGTTGTGGCTATAGCTGATGGATGCTTAATCTTAAAACTCTGGAGATGCCACATCCGTCAATCCACGCTTGACCCCAAACAGTGGAGTGATGCGCTTACTATGCACAACCATATTGCAACAAGCAAATTACTGTGATTTGTGATTGCTGTGCTGACTAATTTGGGTTTGGCAGGTACCAGTCTATGAGGAGTTCCCTATGTGCAGGGGTTGAATTGGGATTTGGTAGGATGGGGGGCCCTTGACAAAGTTGGGCGGCTGGGTATGGGTGAAGTGGTTTCCCCAGACCATACGGTCGACAGATATCACAGGCACTATTTCTTCAGTAGTTCCATTGAAAACTGTAGATATTGTGTTCTGTGGATGTGGATTGTCCACAGTAACAATAGCACTGTTTCTGGGAAGAGAAAATTAAATTAAATGTACATTTTTTTAATGCTGTACCAACAATTCCCTCCACCTCCATTGTATTGGTGGAATTTCAGAGACAGATATCTCAAATTGAATCTAACTATATAAATGGCCAGATACCACTAGCCAAGACATTTTCATTTCTATTTTATTTTATTTATTTATTTCATTTTTGGAAATTTGTGCGAAGCAACCCTTTAAATGAATTTGAGGGGGGAAAAGTTCACCTGCATGAAGCACTGTGAAGTCCCAAAAGGCAATAATACGTCCCAAATATATAGGCCTACACTGCCAGAAGCAGACCTTTTTTCTGCATTGAATTTATGGTTCACAAAACTCTGAAACCCCTATCCATGCATATAAATAGACATACTATCTTTGCACTGAGGCAACTAAAGTATCTACAGTAATGTACAGGCTTAGTACAATACATTGTCTTACAGAATTCTGTAAGTAGAGTCAAGTATTCTGACCTGGAGCTGAAACCTAGATTTGTATTTAGTAACTTTGTTGAGATTTGTGTTAGTTCCAAATCTGTTAATTTGAGTACACTGTAAATATGGAGCCCTTTTTGTTTCCCTTTTTTTGTTTTTTTTGTGTTTTTGGTTAGAGCTTTGGTTAGTGGCTTGTCATCTGTTGTTTTCTTTGTTAGGCTAATTTAGGGTTTGATTGGTGAACTTGTGTTTGTTGCTTTGGGCATTGCTCAGCTCTGAAGTTTAATAAACTGCTGTTTGGAACTTGGAATTATACTGTGCAGGTGGACTTTCATGGGAGTTGGAAGAGTGGGGAGTCACACAGCATGTTATGTCTAGGTTTCCCCTAGACCGGAGAAATAACAAGCAAGACATAACAACAAAACTGAACTCCAATAATCCATTTGACACACCAGAAAAAAATTGTATTGTATGGTAAATAGTACAATTTAAACATGAAATATAACAGGCTACACTGAAATATATTAATGCATTTAAAAAAAATAAATTCTATCTAATTATCTATGAATAATTGCAAAATATATTTTCTGTGTGTTAGTTATTGTTAATAACACGTTCCAAAAACATTTACAAGCATGATTCTTATATATGGCTTAGTCTGCATCTGTATGTAGTTATATTTGAAAAAATACCCATGGATTTAAGGGTTAAACTTTATCACAGTCAACAGACATGATACTCTCGTCTATCATGTCCACAAGTGAGTTTGGGCGTTTTGATGGGAAATTATCCAAGGGTTAGTGAAATGACTGAAATGTGAACACTTCCAACATTACTTGTTTCAGTTTTTGCCCGAACATCCCTGAAACAAAATAACCATCTCCTACAAAACACAACAATCCTTTTCAGTGTTTCAGTGTCTCAATGTGTCATATTGGATGGCCCCTCACTACCACTGGTCTCTTTCTGTAAATGAGAACATGCCTTCAGAGTTCAGATTTGAAATTGTGCTGCATGACTAGCTGTTTTCATAAATGCAAATGGCATATTATTCTGTACGCAACAATGGGCCCTCTCACTGTGTTGGTTTAGCTCAGCATGCAATTGTTCCTCCAAGCCTTGTTCAATACCAATCAGCCATGTTGTTAAAGTGAACCTTAACAATACCAAATCAGTATGCTGCAAACTCCAGCAGCACCACATATTGGCTTTGCTTGGATAGAAGATAGGAGGTACACCACTCTAACATGATTACCCAGGATCCTCACTACCATCACCCGCTGTGCCCCCCCCCCTCCCTTGTGTCACCTCCCTCCTTCTACTGCAACCCCACAATCAGCCTCCAACCTAGTGCAGTCCCTGTGGCCGTGACTTACATCTCCTGAAAAGAGGATAAAAACAAATCTCTGCTCCCTCCACAGTTAATTACAGTGGAGAACCTATTCATGTAATTATTTGTATGCTGCCCACACGGTCCAATTTGCACAGAGACAAGGCACTGGGCCTCCAGTGCCTTACATGTAATATGCTGATTGTTCATCAGGTGTTCCGTTCAAGACAGATTGAAGAGACATTTCGTCCTTGAATGACCAAATGAGCATTACCCATAGTGGATTTAATAATGAATTCAGACACTGTAGTGTAATGACAAATCTGTTCAGAGGGCTGTTTCACCAGAATGATTAATTTAATACAGGTACAAGATAACATCCAGCGTAAACGATAGAGGGACTTTCACAAGCTATGTGCGATGAAAGGTGAAAACACTCTCAAACACACAATAAGAGGTTGATTGCTGTGATAACATGTCCATTTTTCTCTCATACTGATGTGGATAATAATTGTGATGGTCACAGACTAACATCAGCTGGGGTGAAAAAATGAAAAAAAAAAGCTTGCGCCTTCTATCTTGAGCAAGAGAGCCATAAATGGGAGCGACAATATTACTGAGGACGTTGCACTCCCACTCATCAACCAATAAGAACTTCTTCCATTAGGAAAGACATTCAGATTCAGTCCATTAGAGAGCCAGGGAAACAGCAGGGACTTTCATTCCAATATCAATACACATAATGAGCAAAGGACAATAACTCCAGTCCTCAAACACACTGCATCTAAATACTCTGTTGCTGTTGCTTCCACCATTCTGCAAATGTTTAATTGTAAAATTGGCAATCACAGGTTATTAGGATGAATCAGTTACCTCTCCTGTGAATGATCAGAAAATCAAAAAGCACTGACATCCAAGCTTCTCTCAATGCCACTCACTTTGCTTGATAAAATCAAAGTAAGATTCTTTCACATAAAGAAGATCTAAAGATTCTAACATCTCTAAAACTCAGGCTGAGAGACAATTTAACCCTGTTTGTGAAGAAAAGTAATCACATTACAAGGGAGAATGGGCAGTAACAATGGTTTTCCTCTAACATCACTTGATCCATGTGATAAAAGATGGATCATTCATTTTATTCATATTGCTGATGAGTAGGAAGTCTAAATGAAGAGGCAGGATTCTGGAAGATGAGTATGGTGAAACAGAAGATGAGGCTGTGATAAATCAATAACACATGATGTCATGGCACAGTGGAGGATTGCTTTACATCTCATTGCACCATCCGTGCATGGACACGCATACGCTTCAGCACGCACCGACAGACATGTGGATTGTGGAATAGGGACACTAGCTAATGAGCCAAACAAATAGCCCCCTCCCCCACTACCTCCACCACCACCTCCTTTGATACAAAGCCAATACGAGCTCAAAAGAAACAATGGGTCATTGTTGACCTTGGTCTGCGCTCCAATTCACTGAGCAGACATGGCTCTGCTGGCTGCTGAGGCTAATATATTCGGAACAGAACAGAAAGCACTACCACTCTGAGAAAGAAAAACAAAACCCAAAGAGCCAATAAAGGTTAAAAAACACTGCTGAGGGCCCTCACAGCAACACCCATTGTGGGGTAGTAACACATCTGCATTAACAAGACGTCTTCTGACTAAATTAGTATTCATAAATCATGTTGCCATTTCCATATGTGAATGCTGATGTGCCTCTCTCATGTCCCATGGTACACTCAGTAATGAAGGTGGAGGAAATATTCTGAGAGCGTCAAAAGTTCTTGCATCGAATGCCAAAGTAACTCAACAAGGCTTGCACTCTACATAGCTTGTCATTCGACACTCGTGTAGTAGAGCTCCCCACTTTCTCTTCCTGTGAACACACCTTTATTGGAGAAATTCAGAGATGGAGAAAGCTTTAAAATGGGCAACCTCTGTCTCTGTAGGTACCAATCAAGATCACCCAAGTCGCTCAGTCAATGCCGGCCTTCTGTACAAACAAGCCCCATATATCTATACACACAAGTGGGAGTGAGAGGAGTCCTTATGCAAGTCTCAGTGTAGTCAGCAGACATGGCCTTGCCATTTGAGTGAAAATGATATCTCCCACTTGTTTCTTTTTTAATGAGGAGGCAGCAAGCGGACATGGGAGGGAAAGCAGCCCAGCTGAAGCGTGGTTGTCTGTTAAGAGAAGGCCATTTCTGCATAGCACAGCACGTTTCTCTGTGGAGTCTGACGTGTACATGCAGGTATGGGCATTTAGTGCGTATGCTTGTTGATTGGCCGCGTGTCTGGCTGATTGTAAGTTGGAATAAAGTGTTTAAGCATTAATATTGCTTTATAAAAATGAGTAATTGAACACTGACAGAAGAGAGTTTGTGTGATACTGTGGCTATGCTTTACCAGCATGATCACAGCTCATACATCACATCTTGGTTTACAAGCGACACAGAGCCTGCAGGCTTGGGCTCCATTCACCTTCAATTAAATTGATCCATCCAAAATCTGTTTTGGGGGGCTCAAGTTTCATACCACAAAGAATATCTTCCGAAATTCATTAAATGAAAAGTGAATTGAGCCCCATCGCTGCTAGTGTGTCAAGTCATCAGTGCTATCACTCTGTGGGAGGTGGTAGCAGAGGCCTGATTTAAATGCCATCAGACACCCGTATGTCATCTGGATCTGCCATCACTTCATCAGTCACCACCCAGGAGGCTAATTTAGCTTATTCAAATTTGATAGTGGGCAGTCATAAAGGCTAACAAATAGCTAAAGTCAGACGAGTATGTTTACCGTATAAACAATCACAGGCAGAGCAGCGATGTAGCCTCTGCAAGCATTACATTAAAGCTCACCAGGCAATGTTTCATTATTGCATGATGGCACAACTTTAACTGCCGTGTTGAAAGCTAGACATGTCAGTAAGTTTCATTTGACAGAGTCGAGGAGTAATTCAGTGCCTCCTAACACCTCATTGTTATGTGTATCAGCAGCTATGGACACACACCTGGGCTTTTCTGTTTTCCAAGCTACACTGGATACTTAGATGCAATCACTTTTCTTGCTTTCTTGCACACAATCCTGGCAGCCTCAGTATTAAGAGTATGCTATGTCTGTGGCCAGTTAAAAATGCCCCCTTTCTGTCCCGAGGTTCAGACACAATGGAAGAAACAAAACAGCATTAAATTAGGAGACAATGAGAAAGAGCAAAAAGAAAAAAGAAGGTGTGAGAGCTCACCAGAGCTGGTGAAACAGCTCTCTGTCTCTTTTGTCTTGGTGGTAATCTGCATTCTGGAAAGACACTCTGCTGAAGTGCATCTCATGCAAATGAGCATGTGTAAAAGACACTGGGGCCGCCATGTGCATTCTCTTCCTGAAATGCAATCAAAAGTAGCCTTGGATTGTGTTCCTATTCACTTAGCCTGCTTCACTGCTTCTTTCATTAGCAGCGCATGCTCCCCCCCCCCAGTTCTTGTCTCCTTGTTTTCCTACACATTGTGCATGAGCACACAAAGAAGTGCCACACACACTGGTACATCAAACTCAAACTCAGCTCACAGGAAAGGAGTTCCAATTTAACCACGAATTCCCCCCGTATATGGATTTTTTAAACACTAAGAATAGAAAGTGAGGCTTGGAGAAGTAGTTGTTTTCTGCAGATATTTTTTTCAAACTGTGCAAGTAAAATGACTGAAGCCCGGTAATAGGCATAATCAGATCTTAATAATCAATCAATCCAGTTTTTTTTTTTGCAGCATTATAAAACCATTACTACAATCTGAAACAGGACTGTCAGTTCTCACCTAAGGAACACCAGCCATTCTTTATAAATCGGCACCAATTTGTTGTTTGAACACTTGAAAAGGTGAATGAGCTTTTCTTCCTTTGGTCTCTCGGGGGGGAGGGGGGGGGGGGGGTAGTGTCAGTGGTGATAGTTTACACCCATCTCACCCCAGACTGTGAAGTGTAAAAAAATGCCTGTTAAAGCACAACATCCTATCTGCCTTCACCTGTCAGGAGAAAGGACTCAGGACTCAGGTCTCAGAGCTGGTGGTCACCCCAAGGTCTCAGTCCAAATCCATCAATTGAAGTCCTCCGTACAGCAGAGTGGATGGGCTGCTGGCTCAACACATAGCTTTACATGTAGGCTTGATTTATGCCGCTATTCTGGCAAGTGTCAAGGCAGTGACTGGACACAAAGAGATTTACAAAGACGGGGTGGGGGTGGGGGGCTGCTGAGCCGCTGCTGAAGATAAATGCAACAGCTCAAAGAAGTGCAGAAAAGAAAGGCCACAGTAAATGATGAAATGTTGAATCTGAAACGTTGATACAGAATTATTGGAGCTCAGCTCGAGAGTGCACTGACATTCACAAAGTGTCACAAAATGTGTTTCCCTTCAGTGGGAGAGTTTGATGTAATTAAGAGTGCACCATCAAAGACACATTCACTTCACAATGATATGTGTTTTTCAGAAAACTTCATACATTCCCATACTTTAATGTGTTTTAGAGTTTCTTTGATTAGCAAACTAGCGTTAGCATTAGAATAAGCGGCCCAACAGTGAAATTACTTCAAATCATTTGAATGAGGACTATTTGTCTCATGTACAAAGCAAGTGAGGTCTGAAATTCATGTGAAATAATAGGAATGGTAAATAACATAATGAAATCATAATTATCATCCTGAAACTGAAAGCAGTGCCTTAAACCACCTTGGTTTAAGATTTCTTATTTTATAATTGGACAGTCCAGTCTAGGTTATGGGCATGGACCTGCCCTTTGCAGTCCTTTTCTTTGATAATACATGAGTAGTTTACTCATATTCACTTGACTGTAGCCAGGATGGTTTCACATCAGCAAGACTTCAAATTCAAGCATTTTAGCAGCGACATAAAATAAAGGTCCTGCACGCGTGGAAGCTCAAAGAAAACACCTGAATCCAAAAACCCAGCCTGCTTGTCCATATAGTAACACAAATCTGCTGAGAGTAGTGAGTATTGCAGACCATGGTGCAGGGACTGATGGAGTAAAACAAGCGATTTTGTTTTTGACTGTGAAGATCTTTCACTTGTCTGATGGCAAACGTGCAGTTTGCCCGTCCAAGCAACATTAACAGATAACCCTCATTAAGCCAGATGAGGACAAGAATATTATCCAAGAGTATTAGCTCTTGTACATTCATTTTAAAGGAGCTATTCATCCTAACTTGGCAGTGAGTAAAGCAGGTCAGATATAATTCAGTCTAGGTCATGTAAAACTGTGTGTAATACTGCCAGAAATGAATATTCCTCTCTTTTCGCCTCATACTAAACAAGCTCTTATTTCATTATTTCCCTTTTACATCTTCAGGAACACACATATTCAGGGATTGAAATGCAAATTGTTTGGGGGAATGAAATCATAAATTGTTGGTGGGGTTGAAATAATATCACATCCCTGCGGGTGTCTAGGCACACCAGAAAGTTAAACAAGCTGAGTTCTTGTTTTGTTTTGTTTTTTTTTGGGGGGGGGGGGGCACTGAATTATAATAGCTGTTCTGTGTCTTCCATTTACCAAGAAATTCACATACCACCCACACAGCCTTTAGCGCTGACAACATCCTGATATCATTTGGATTCTAATATGCATCAGCTTTAGAGAAGGAGGAGAGGAACACGTTACATGCACACTGCCGTGAAGTGTGCCAAAAAGGACCGTTTCCTGTGATGGCCCTTACTTAGCATTACATTTGGTAATGCCTGCAGAGACCAAAAAAGAAAGAGGAAAAACAAAGACAATGAGCTGTACTGATGCACTAGTCATGCACAGGAAAAGGAAAGGGGTACTTCAAATCAGCTTCTCAAGTTGGAGTCATTGGAGAGGGTCATGTAATATCATTTCTCTGTAAAATAACCCGAAAGCTATCAGCTCTCACTTCCCTTCTCTCTTCCTCCCTCACATACACATACATACTGGTACCATTTTCCTCTACGGAAAGATGCTGGCAGCAAAATAGAAGCAGGCAAAAAAGTGGATGACTATTTGCTGCACTGGAAAAAGGTGCATTTAGACCTCAAATAAAGAGCATCTTACTATTGACATGAACATCAGGTAGCAGACACATAGCTGCTGCTGCTGGGAAGGATGAGCTAAGGAGCTCGTCTCATTGGCTGCTGGGACTCCAATCAATATGTGTTTGCTTCAGCACTAGTCTGATAACAATATGAACATTAGGAGCGTTCAGCTGTCACTTACTGTCATTAAAGTTTCAGTGTGGAACTTCCTGCAGCTTTTCTCTTCAGCTCAGAGATTCACTCTGCTTGTGTTCAAAACATATTTATTAAGATATAATCAGTCATGTAGAGGTGAACAAATAAAAGGCTGAACTATGACCTCTAGTTGTCGTCATCATGAGATAAACAAGCAGAATATGAACAATAATTTGATTGTTTGTGCCAGTTTCTATTTGAAACATCATATCATCTTACAAAGGTGAGCTAAGTGAAATGATTGGCTTGTACCACTAAATGAGAACAGCCAACTTGTCTGTCCGTGTAATTGCTGATAAATGTTCTTGTCGTCTGGGTTAATGACAGTGACAGAAATAGAGATAATGGTAGAGATGTACATAATGCAGCATCATTAGTATCACTTAGCGCATGAAATACATTAACAGGATTCATATTAATGCAGCTGAGAACTAAATGCAAATTAGATAACTTAATTAACCCTTTTCAAAGGTGCACAATGTGAAATTATCATCATAAAATAGGTCCATGTTGGGGTGAAACTGAATAATGGGCGTTTCACCAGGGAGGAGGAGGAGGAGGAGAACGGCTTTGCCATGAACAAGACTCTTTGGCTGCAGTCGACTTATCACTGCATCACCTGCCTACACGCACCTCTTTTTTTAACCCCTAAGCAAATCAGTAAAATTGGTGTCAGGATGATGATAATAAATGATACATCACATCTGTGAACAAGTTGCCACCTGCAGAGTCTGAGCTTCACTCAGCTGTGCTTCCTGTCTCTTGTCTCCTTCTCCAAATTATGCTGCTACATGCCTGATAGGTTCCAGCATCAACACGAAGAGCTGACTAGTTTGACCTGACAAAAGGAAGCAGCGTCTGTACACACACACACACACACACACACACACACACACACTTTATAGTACACACACCCTTGGCTTGAGCCTCTGGGCTTACCCATTGCTCTGCAGAGGTGTGAGTAACATCCAAATCTATATTGATGGCTGTAATCTCTCTCACCCATCGCCCTCAATAAAGTCTAGCAGCCCTGACATCCCCATGGTTCAGCAATTAAAATGGGGCCATAAACTATGTGATTTCCAAAGAAAGGACTTGAGGGAAGAAGGAACATGTGCTTCTTTCCTTTCTCCTAAGAGCAACTTTTTTTATATCTGTGTGTGCACTGTCCGATGTAATTACAGCATTATTCCTGTGCCCTGAGGATAAAACTAAAATGCATGGCACTCTAAGGATCAACTTGTTAATGCTATGTGATACAATTTACTCACAATAGTTGTGATTACTGCAGTCAAAATGCCATGTATACTGTTGATGGACCAAATCATCATCACACTAAGAGGAAAGTTCAGTTACCGGAGGACATGACGAGGTGGAGGGGATGAGGCAACCTGCAGAGTAGTAGTAGTAGAGGCAGACTACTTTTTAGTGATGGATTGCAGGTAAGTGGTGGAATCAAAAGGTCAGTAAAATCATCGTTTTATTGACTCCTTGAACTTTGCTCAAGCATGACTCATAATCACTTTCTCCCTCTCATCAGACCTGAGCATCCCTGAAACTCCTCTGATGCCCTACAGAATCAGAGCACAATGCATCATACTCTGAAAACCACGCCCACTGGAGGGGAAAACAATTGGCGCCACAATATGCAACCAAGGGCTGAAACGCTAACAAAATGCCTGTAGCTAGCTAAAACCATTAGATTTCAGCATGTCAAAGGATTATTTAGCATCTACCAGAGAGGACAAACTCAATATTGTTAGTCTATCTCAGTTACTGTAGTACTGTACTGTAGTTAGCTAAGGCACTTGCAAACATAATATTGCATAGCTTTCTGATTTAGCCACATTACACTACACAAGTTGCATACTGTCAAAATGCTTTAGTTTAACTTACAACAATATAGTAAAACTGACATTTGGATATTTGACTTTTTCACACCTATAGTTGGTTTTCTCTGGTCCGAATCAGTTGATGAGTTTGTAAATTTGTAGCATTTTCCCCTTGGTTCGGTTTCTTTTCACACAGAAAAATCCAAGCGAAACAAAATGCATCACTACAAACCACATGAGAACGTTCACTCCGTTTATTGGTCAGATGTTACACACAGTAACAGTAGGTGGCGGCATGCACCATTGACGTTGGTTTGTAGTCCGCCATTAAAACCAAAGAAGAAGAAGACAGTCTTCTGAACTAGTGCATATTTCTGTGAGAGAAACATTGCTGGTTCGTTCTCCGGCTAGCTGTTATTACTAGAAACAGTTTGTATGCTCTGCCGCATCACAAAATGCAAAGCACACCTGGCTACAGGAAATCTGTGGAGTATACCGCGTCCTTGAGTCAGATCGAGGTCGGATCACGTTCCCACCGCAAATGAACTGCTCCAGAGTTTGTTTGGAACCAGACAGAGACCACCTCTTCTGAAGGGTCTCGGTGCAGTTGTTTTGGTCCGCACCTGAGTGCGATTACTGTCTTCACACATGCCCAAATGAACCGCACTCACCAGGCAAATGCACCAGGGTTCGTTTGAACCGAACCAAACAGGTAAGTTGTGAAAACACCCTTAGGCTACCAGTGACAAAATGTTTGCTGCACACGAAGGCATACTGTCAGGATCCCACAGTCATCTGGATCCACTTTTGTCTTCTTAAAAAGGTTCAGTTTTTCAGTTCGGCAGCTTATAAAAACTTAGTTCTGGGTTCTTTAGCCTGTTGGTAGTGCATCCCACCACACAGCAGTTTTTGGGCATGTTTCTGTTATTTGCTAGCAGACCGAAATTACAAGGAGGCACCTTCACGCAATACAAAGTCAATGGAGTGCGATGAATTGTTTTCCCCTCCGGTGTGGGCGGGATTTAAATGCACTCTGTCTCTAAACAGATCTGAAGTGTCTGTGATGGGTTTGTGATGCTGTCATAGTTTCTATCTCTGCCTGTTATACAGTCTGCTTGATGGAATTGGGGACCAGATTGTACAGCCGTTGGTAGGAGAAGCTCTCTCCATCAGACTAGATTTGCTTCAGCAACCTCTATCTGACATGCAGCTCTTGTCCATTTTAAATCTAATGTTTCAATAAAACCTCAACTTGTGTGACTATTCAGAGCCCTTTGTAGTCTCAATGTTCAGACTTCTGTTGAGTCTACAGAAATATGGCCACTACTGTCTTACATAGTTATCAATTACTTCGTTATCATTTCCAGTGCATGGCTGATCTATGCTTAATACATTGTTACAGAAATGTAAGTGATGCCTCTAGGTGAGCATACAAGTGAAGTGAAGTGAGAGCAGACTTTGTATCATAGCAGACGCTGGAGCTGGAATCAAGCCAGATACGTTTTCAACTCACCACCTAAAAGGACAGCCTTGGAAGGCTTAGACTACATCCTCTGATCACCCACAAAGTACTAAAGAAATGGTGCATGGAAAAGGAACCTGCATGTCTGTTCTCAGCATAAGATCAATACAGAGTCAGTATTTGTTGTCTGTGTAAGTCTGTGTAAAGCAATGATAAATATGAGTTCTGACACCACAGAAAAATGTGTTATTAACCACCCAGTCAAATCTGAATGAAAAAATGAAAGAAATCGGCAAGACATTATCTAAGATGTAGATATTCATTGTATTTCACTGTTCACACCTCAAAGGCAGCAAGAAAACCAAACAGAAAACTCTGTGGTAATTTGTTTTCAAAGAAGCTTGTAAGTCATTCATCATCAGTCACACAGTATAATCATTGTGTATACAATTACTCAAAATGTTGCCTCCAATTAGAGTTCCTTTGCCAGACTGCTTAATTCTAATTTTAAAAATGACCTGTCGTTCTCCGAGCTGCATAAAGACCCTCCTACTCTCTCACAAAAACAAGAACAACAATGTAAATGTGGGATAATGGAGAAGTTTTCCCTTTAAGTCTCCTCACTGTGCCTTACTGTGAATGTGTGCTGCATATGATGCCTCCTCCTCCCACAATTAAGTAGAGTTGTTATTGCACAGGTGCATGCATTAAATGAAGAAGGGCACTGCTGGAAAAGAAAAAACATCAGCCAAGCAATTATCCACACAGATGTTTTACCAGGGAGTATCAACAATGGTAATCAAGTGTTGAAACTTTACAAATGCTCTCCATCATTTGAAAGTACATGAAATATTATTACCCTTTTGGTTGTTGTTGCTGGCACAGTGCTTGTACCACGAGGGACTGTTCCCTGCGTCTACAATAACATCAGTACGGCTAATAAGAACCTTACATGATTTATTAGATGTGATGCACTTCACCTCACTGAGCACAAAACTTGAGTGTTGCTACAAGCTGAGTTTTTGTATGTGGGGCTATTAACAGAAAATAGTTTAATTAAATAAATAAGCATACATGACAAAAACATCTCTGCTTCCTTTATGATTTCTCAACTGCCTTTTGGGAGAGGTTTTTTTTCCAGTATGTGTTTGATGCTGTCTGTGCCTTACTGAAGGTTAATTGACGGCCTGCTGAGAAAGAGAATGCATAATAAAGGTCAGTCTTGCTTTCTGCAGGATGGTCCTTCCAGATGTTATGGAAAGGTCAGACTCTTACCTTTAAAAGAGGGACTAAGTGGTCAAGATAAAAGAAATAAATTAGATACACAGCTTGAATGTTTATGCATAATGGAGATGCCACAAAAACCCCTTGGGAGTAAAAATGGGAGCCAAATAGGACTGAAAAGATTTAGCATTTCTTTTGGGGGAAGTTAGTGCTCTGACTGTTTTATTCCTCTCTGCATACCTTGCTATGTTGCAGTTTTGTTAAATCCATCCTAGAAGTGACTCCATGCAGAGACTGCTTTCCATAAAGCCCCTTTACATGAGGTTATTGATATATCTCTGCGACTGGGACTCTGCCACTCACTCGTGTGTGTGTGTGTTGACTCCTTGTTAGTGATAAAATGCAGAAACAATAAGCTCTCTGACTGACTTCTTCTGTGCATATGCTGGAAACCAGCAAAAATAATTGCTTCTTTTTCACTTTGCTCACTTGAGGCGACACTACAAGGTGTTGTGCGTGTGCACGGCCGTCGTATATGAAGTCTCTTTACAATCATGTCTGAATTGTAAATGAGTGTTTAGTAGGTCAGGGAGCACTGTCACTCATCCCCTTCAGTTCTTGAGAGGTTCCCCTCATTTTACATTGATAGAGGATTTTCCTCACTTCATGCTACATTCGTGTGCTCCTTGGTTGTGAGGGACACACTTTATTTCTGCCAGTTTTGTTTTGTTCCCCCCAGTGTTACTTTTTTGGTGCTCTGTTAGCTGCTAAGCCTCTCACCTGTGTCTTGTAAGCTGTGCGAGCTCTTCTGCCACAACAATCTAGAGGATATGTGTTCTCAGCAAGAATGGGACTTCAACTTCTCCACAAACACCAAGCCTACCACAGACCTAGCACTGCAGCTGAATGTGTCCCAAATCACATTGTTTCCCTCACATCACACAGATTGGATTACTTTTCTAGGCATCGTCAATGTACTTTAAAGCAGCCCAAATTCTTCCTACAGTCTAGAGGATCTGATTACATTTTGGACACCTTGCTGCGTATTTTAGCATATAAATGAAAAAATCTAACAAACAAAAAAGAAAAAAAAGACAAGTTGTGGTAGCAATTTCCAGTGCATTGAAACAGATACAGATGTCACTTTTTCCTTAAGAGGCACTCAAACACTGACACACGAGGACTACGCTGCTATATCCATACATCCACAATATTGCCATTGCCATAAAAGACTAAGCGACTGTCATAAACTTCAGACCAATCTTTCAACAACTCTTACAAGACCAAACACAAACCAGGAAAATGGTTTGCTTAACATACAAATTCTTTAGAAATCATGTAATTATGCAGTTTACTCTCAGTGTAGGTTGTAGGGCTAGCAGGACTAGGAAACCTGAAATTAAAAAGCTTGTAATTACAGCTGCTCTTATTTTTCAATATTATTTTTAGCATACAGTAATCACGTGCCAAAGTAAAATTCTGAATTAATGATTCAGCTACTTGACCAAATTCAAGAGGAAATGAGGATGTTGTAGAGGAAACAGATCAGCTCCTGTAGGATTTGGGCCTCTGCTTAGCTAACTTGTTCTATATTTGAAATCACAATTGCTTCAAGTCTTGTCTTCCTGCTTTTCTTCATTCCCTTGTCTAAACCCATGTGTCCTGATGTCCTCTCTTCTGCTAAAATCTCACATGCTCCGACACTGTCAGAGATCAAGCCCATTCTAGCCAGAGTCAAAAATGTTTTTGTTCATAATCTGACTGCTTCCAACAAATGGCTAATCCATGCTAACCTCATTACCTCCTATCATAAGCATCCAACTTCCTGTCCTTTCGGGAGAGTGGAAATCTCTTGGGCTTCTCTCACAGCTCCAGTTCTCCAGACGCTGCAGATGAGTTCTCACCGACACCAGAGACTCTTTCATGTGCGTGTTGTGTGCATATGTGAGTATCCTTCTTCCAATAAATCCTTTGATTGCCTTACTTTGTTCCACACTGATGGGGAAGCACTTTACCGTTGGATTTGCATTTGCAGATTAGGTCTCTACTGAAAAAGCCAGGATTTGTCCTAGATCCCTCCTCATTTTGATTCTAATGTGTTGCGGGCAGTCGTTTCTGAAGACAACTTGAAGAAAGTCCTGCAGTGATGACAGAAAACCTCCATGTGCTGTATATCATCAGCATCCCATGGTAAATATTTTAGAGGAGAAACATTGTGTTTGATGTTGCTTCTTTGTGTATGTGTGGCCAGGTTCCAAACCATTATTCTGACAGCTGCATGCCACAGCTGTTACACACTACATCTTATCATATTACTGTTTGTGCATGGGTGGAGGGTATTATCAATAAAATGGGAATGCCAAGATAAATTCCCACCGCATGCTTCTGTACTGATGTGGGTGAATTTCCTGGCATAGAAACAATCCTGGCAGGAATGTAGGATTAACAGTTAGACAAATTCCTATTACAACATAACGTCATTTTAACGGTAATGTTCATTCATTGTAGATCTTAAAATATATGTGAAGAAACTGTTACATGAAGAAAAACTCAAAAATAAACAGAACAATATGTGAACTTCATACTGGTTTCTGTTTGCTCAATGATCAGTTGGTTAGATAAGATTAACTATTTCATAACCATGCTTTTACCAGGTTGTGATTTCCTGACTGTATTGAACACGTTGTTTTGTTCAGTTAGCTCTTTGAGTTTATTGGCTGATAACCGACTAAAGGTGGGCTGACACTGTAAGGATTAAGCAGCCCAATTTTAGCATTGAATTGGTCACCCCTGACCTCTCTTTAGATCAGGCCAAATTTCTGCCATATCAGCTGTCGTTTGATGTGCAGTATGGGGGGGTCAATGACCCTGATTTATTGCCTGGACGATCAATGATCTGGGTCTCAGACTATTCTGGCATGTCAGAAATGTGGTCTGTCTGCAGTTTGAGCATTTCTAGAAACAACATGTCATAAACTGTAGTGAGCTTGTTTAATTATTATTGGAGTAGTATTTTACATGCTGTGGCTAAAACTGTAGTCTTGAGGCTGCTGTGATATAAAACGGAACTTCACTGCAGAACAGACAGAGCATATTTTATCATCCAACCATCTGTGGCGGCATATTATTCTTTTTTTCTTCTTACTTTCCTTTCATAGCAGAATTGCACAGAGTAAAGCTGGCTTTCTCTCTTTTTAGTCATATAGTTGAGGATGTAGCTTGTTTGAATAAACTTTATTGGAAATGTCGCTTGACAAAACCGGCAGAGGGCTCCACGCTAACGTACAGTGTGAGCAGCAGATGGCTGCTTAAAACGTGTAGTGTTTTAATCATGTGTTGATCTTGTACAATGTACAAGCAGCACTCCAGTGTCATTCATATTTGTAATTTTGGAAGTAAGGATGATGAAAAGGAGGTTTTTTCCACACCTACTGAAGACAGAACCTGGCCCACCATCACCTTTTCTTTGACGTGTTTTGACAAATCCCAAGCAAATTTCACCCTTCACTTTAAACCCCTCCTTTTTCAGTCCCACACCACCTGATATCCCACAATCCCTTGAGAAGTGATTCTCTTGGATCCCATAGAAAATGAACAGGGGTGAATCACAGCCCATTCAGTTGGTCTTTACCATACTGTACTGGACTGTACTGGACTGGACTTAAGTACAGCTTTGAGGTACTTTACTTGAGTTTTACCATTTTATGCTACTTTCTACATCTACTCCACTACATTTCAGAGGGAAATATTGTACTTTTCACTTCTCTACATGTATGTGACAGCTTGTTGTTACTAGTTACATTTCAGTTGAAGATTTTGCATTAAGAAATGTTTGATAAGATTATAAAATTTAACACACTTTTAAAGATTAAATCCGTGGTTTCGGTTCAGTGTCTAGTAGTTTGTTTCAGATGTCTATGAGTTGTCAGCAGCTCCACCCCTCTAAACTGCTCAGATATTTTAATTGAAATTATTATTCGAGGCTCAAAGCTGTAACAGAATAAGTACTTACTTTTGATACTTAAATTACATTTTTCTGATACTACTTATGTACTTTAACTTAAGTAGGGATTTGAATGCAATAATTTTACATGTAATTGAGTATTTTTATCAGGTTGTATTTGGTACTTTTACTTAAGTAAAGGATCTGAAAACTTCTTCCACCACTGCCATTATCTGATTCATCCTATACTCCAAAGACAGAGACAGACAGATAGATCTCTGCTTGTCATTTCTACATCTGGGGAGAGGTGGCCTCATACCTCAATTGTTAGGAATTGCTTGGTGAGGCTGGGACAGGTGATTACTTGCTACATGCATCTTGTGTGCATGGAGATGTGCGAGCATGAAGGTGAAAGAAAATCTGATGTAATGACATTGTCCATTCATTTCCCAGTATGAGACTTGTGTTTCACTCTTGGCTTTCCCCTGATGCCTGCGTCATGTTGTACACAACCTTCCTTATGTGTATTCAATGGCAGCCTGCTCCTTCAGCAAAAACTCAGTGAGCCCTTCACTGCCACCTTACTTATGCAGAAAGATGGCTCAAAGCCCTTTAAGGCTTTGTGCTGTGATAGACTCTTTCATGGAGTGAAAGTTGCTGGTGTGCGCTCAGAGTGCAGAATTCAATGTTAAAGAATCCTCTGTTATCTCCAGTATAATATATCAACATAGCTAGAGATAATCTCATTGGTTGAGTTAACCTCAAAGGGTGGAGCCAAGAAAACGTTATTTTTCTTTGTCTAGGTAAAATTAGACTGATGCACTGCTGCCAACTTCTCTTCGACTGAATAACTTCCCAGACCACCCACCAATTGTGAGATATCCAGCAATTTCTTTTCTAGTGTTTTAGCTCTGGAGACTAGATTTTCAAAATCTCAAACATGACACCTGGATAATTAACTTTTTAATGGAGCAAGTTTACAAAAGTATCTTTAGCATGAACTGAAAAACTGCAAGCTGCAATAAATTAGAATCTGGAATGCTAAACAACTTAGCGTCCTTTCGAGCATCATATTCTACATGTAATGCTGCTTCCTCACTGGCCATTGCTATGGTTGACTGACACTCCTGCAGACAAGTGTTATCTGCTTCTTTTCTGTTTTGTTTCCTAATTGGAATTGATTTGATCAGGAGCAGGATGGGACACAAAGAATGCCTTAGCAGGTTCTAAAAAAATAAACGGTGAGCACAAGTCATCTGAAGCAGGACATTTCATGGACATTTGAAATCAGACACATCGGTGTATATAGCATTTCTCAGAGGACAGCCTTCAGTCACTCTCTCACTCTAACTCACTCACTCACTCATACAGGTACAGTATACCACAGGGGCACACACTCAACACATAAAGGCTACAACCAAATGTGGGCTTACTGTGAATTCATTCCTTTGTTGCACTTAATATTACAGTGGTGCTATCTAACATATAGATGTATAGTTTGTACCTACATTAGAAAGAAGATATATCTTTTAATGATGAGGAAATAATCACCAGAGCATAATAATACCTGCAGTTTAGAAACGTTTCTCTAATTGATCGTCTTATTATTTATTTGTTCCTTTCCACGAGACATATTTAAAGAAAATGTTGACAGTATCCTGTAGTTTCTCCGTAACAAAAGGTATTGTAAAATACATGCACATGTTCAAATTGAGTGTTTGATACCTCATGATGTGGTGCATAATCTTGTCGTTTTCAATGGGAAAGAGAGCAGATTAAATATTAAGTACTTGAGAGCACTGTAAAATGTCCTTAATTATGCCAACTGCCTTCTGTCTGATCTCTGAATATTCCCTGCCTCTTTCGGCTCTCACTAAAGGCAAGGCAGTTTACATTATAAAGCATCAGTCATACACAGTGGTAATTCAAGGTGCTTTACATATTGCATAAAATACAGAAGCCAGAGTAGGATTATGAAAAGATAAAAGTCTACACAGAGGTCTTGACTGGAGACAGAGATGGTGACACTCCTATCCACTTCTATCCAGTTAGTTGCTTTGCTCCTCCGCTGACTTCCTGTGATCCTCTGATCAGATGCACATCCATATGCATTGTTTTTCATAGTCCAGCAGTACCATGCTTATTACCCATACAGCGCTGACCTTTGATATCCAATTGGACAGGCAGAGCATGCCATGGCAACCGAGCACTTATTATAGGAGGCAAGTTTGCATTCTTAAAAACACCCTGCAAGCTTTGACTGGCTGAAAGATTCTTTAAACTTAATTTCCCGACTGGCTGAGCCACCATCTTATTAAATGGTGAAATGTCACATTGTGTGTGATCTCTAAACCCAATAATTAAAAGGCATTCCTTGTTATTTAAACTTGGTGACAACCAATTTTGATGGAGAAATGTGATAATCACATTTGGCCTTAACCAAGTGAGTGCGTGATTTTTCATGTAAAAATGTAGTTCCAATAAGATTGGGGTTAAGCAACTTTAGGACACAGCACTGTGCATGTTGACAAAAAACTGTATGTACGACAAAGACTAATGCCTCCTTATTAGTGAGTGTCATCATCATACAGACACATAATGAGAGTAACCTATATAAAAGAGTACAAAAGAGGATGAAGGATGGCATATGACACGCCTTCCTTCATTTACTGTCAGTAACATATGGAGTTGGTTTGTGTCAATACATGGTTTGTTTTCTCTACAAACTGAAGAGCCTCTATGCTTCTTCTGAAATTCAGTTAATTGTAAATAAGGACTTGTGTTAGTTTTCGCACAACCTTTTATGTACGTCCTTGTTCTGATGCTTTTCCCTCTCTGTGAAAACCACAGGAAAAGAATCAAAACTGCAAACGTAATTATGCTTCAGTGTGTTTCACCTGCACTTGTTTGCATCAGCAACATCTGACGATTAAGAGAAGCGGAAGAAAGGTAAGAAGAAAATCCTTAGATGAACATTTTGCTCCTTTTGCTTCTTGAAAGATGTTGAAAAGATAACATCTGTTTTCAAGATAAGTACAAATCCATATCTTATGGGAAAATGTGTTTAGTGACTGATGTTAAACGTTATCTGTCATGGTTGAAGTCATCATATTTTCAAAGTCAGAAAAGTGGCAATGTTTCTTAATGACATGTCAACATTGTGAGTGGTGCAGGAATAGAATGGAATCTGAAAAGTAATTTAAATATCAGACATCAGCATTCAGCATCAAAATAATGTCCTTGCATTTCAGTGCTAAGGAGCAGCTCACAGCCAATGCATTAACCTGCATTAATGTGTCTCAGTGATGGGCTTATAATCAGTCTTCTGTAGAATAATTTACTACTTGATTTATGTGTCAGGGTTGGTATGAGATGAAAAAGTAACTGTGAGGAGGTGCATAATCCTGTTAGCAAGTGTGTGGAGTAGGAGCTTGTAGCAGAGTGCATGTTGGGCAACTCCTTCAGACTTCTCCTCCAACAGAGCTGGAAGTTTCCCGGTGATGCCAGCTTCAGCATAAGCAGAGGAGCCTAATTCACAAAATGTGCTCAGAGGCTTACGGCTCATGGTGGGAAGCCTGCCGTGCTTCTTTGGAACCACTGAAAACTTAAGTGTGCTGCAGAGACCTGAAGTGGCTGTTATTCAACAAAGACTTACTGCCAAAAGAACAGAACTGCAGGCTCAGTTGGTGCATGGGACTTTGCAGATTCCTGTTGACTACTGTGAGAATGGTTCAGTGTTCAGAGTGTATTCATTTATTTATTTATTTTTGCTTTGCCCCTTGGAGGCAGGCAGTCTGTAAAACCTCTACAAGAGGCTGAAGCACTCTACAGAGCAGAGGAGGACTGCACAGCTGGTGATAATTCTTCAAATTACAAATTTGATCCATTGTTAATATAAAAATGATGGCTTAACTTAAACCAAAACCTTTGTCCAATCCTTATTCAGTTCATGGTGATGAGCTATGTATCCAAAATAATAGCAATAGTTTGATAACTGTGGAAGAACAGACGATGAAGTGTGTGAGTTCAGATCACTGGTGAAATGAAGATCATACACTGCATGATTAAACTGATCACTTTATCATTGATCCCTATGCAGTTGGCCATAATGGCTGTTTACTTTTGGTCAGACTCAGAGGCAAGTGTTTGAAAAGATCCATGTAAAAATCCTGTTTATTTAGAAAGCTGTAGGAGGCTCGCACAGCTCGTGCTGCTATACATTGTTTTGTAGGTGCTGTCGGGTTTATATTGTCTATACATCTGTGTTGTCTGCCTTGGTGATGCTTTATTCTGCTGTTAAAGTAGCAGGTTATTTCATTCATCTAATATTTCTTTTTGAACCCTCCGTGGTGTGCATAGCTCTTTTTATTTATTGTTGGTCATTTTTGTGTAATTGTCTGAGTGTTGTCCTCTTTTCTGGTTAATTCTAGTGAGGTTATTCTGAGGAAAGCAGTTGTACTGTATATTTATATTTCATAATAAGTGTCTCAGTGGTGTGATGCTATTCCACTAGTGTATACATTGACATTTAATGCAATTTATTTTGTAGCCTAAAGGTGTTCTTTAATCTAACAGATATCAAATATCACCATATACATTTTTTGCATTAAAAAATGTAAAGCAGTAATGTTTACCTATTGTACATTTTAACTGACCTACATTTTACTTTTATCTGAGTACATTTTTACACAAGTACTTTTTGTTTTACTTCAGTAAAATATTCTGGTACTCTGCATCCCTGGTTATACATGATACTGTACATGTCTTTACCAACTGAGCCAAATCATTCTCTCTTTGTTTTGTGTTTTACTGGCTTCCCATCTGCTATGTTTTTCCACTTGAGTTCTCTGAGAGAGAGAGAGATCTGGATGCCATTTCCATCCACCTTCGCCAGTTTCAACCATCTGAATGGTGCAGCTGCTACCTCCTTGTGGGAGCTAGTGCTAGGTGCAAATCAGCAGCAATTTACCTTCACAGCCAATTCCCTGCAGGAGTCTGCAGCTTCCCCCATTTCCTCCGATCAGGGTGAAGTCTGTCTCAGTTTTCAGTCATCACTTCCAGACAAAGCCTCTGGTTTAACCTTCCATATACTTATGTAAGCATGTATAGAAGGAAAAGTGAAGTTCCCCCTAATTGAAACACTCAAGGAAGGTAGTGTTTCCAACATGTGAAATGGTACTTTTCCAACCACAGATTGGGTGAATATGTGTAATATTACTGGCTATTAATGCTGTTTTGATGGATTAGAACTTAGGAAACTGAAATTCAACAAAGCCACAGTTGTCTCAATGTCATAAAATACTCAAGCCCCACAAATCCTTTTACATTTAGTGTTTGTGACACATTAAATATTTCACATTTTATGCCTGTGTGTGTTGCTGCATAGATGTGTGTTCACACTTTGTGTCTTTAAAATTGCAGTCCATGCTTGAAGTTGGATTGTTTGTACAGTAGCTGTTGCAAAGAGTAATGTGAGAATGAGCAGTCCAGCACAGACTGACACCGGGTTTAGGCAGGAGGCAGAAGCGCCGCAATATGTCAGTTCTCGTGGGAGCAGCAGCCTGGCTGTTCACAGAAACCCATTTCTCCACACTGGACAACAAGCGATTCTGCTCCTCTGCTCTTTTGAAACTCCAGGAGAACAGCGGGGAGAGGGGCAGGAAAATCAAAAGGGTTGGCAACTAGGATGCATATTTTATCATTTATCAGAATCAGATCATTTATATAATATAAAATACATAATTTATAATAGATTATCAATGTGTTTTCGTGCCAGATTTGCTTGTGGAGAAAATAGACCAGATGCTGAAACTATCGATGCAGTTCGTGAGCCAGCCGTGGCGTGTCCTGCGACAGCCCAATTGGTCAACATATGCGCCGAAAAGAAGTGGGCAGCACTCTGTGGTGCTTCCGCCTCCTGTCTGAACCCGGCGTAAGTCACAGTGTACATTGGTTGTGTTTGGATGAAGAGGGGAAATGGAGCCGTGTTCCAGTATCTGAATGTGTATGTGCGCCACTGTGGTGTAGAGGTTAAGATGGCGAACGTGAACTGCAACATCCAGGAAACAACAGAGAGAAAGATGCATCGAAAGAAATCCGAATTTTCGATGCATCTTTCTCTCCCTTGTTTCCTGTCAACTCTCCGCTATTGCTATGAAATGAAGGCATAAAATGCCCCAAAAAATGATTTAGAAAAGAAAAAAAAACACAATGTGTGGTTGGTGAAATCTATTAAAATTAATCCGTGTGGAAGAAAGAAAAAACACTTTCACTTGTTTTTGATGCAAATCAGTTAGTAATTTCCTTAACCAACTAATATTGCACTAGGAAGAAGCACATTTTTCACTGTATTTACAGAAGTTATTACTTATTTTAAAACTGCATATCGGTTGATTTGAAGTGAATCTTATTGGTGGGAGAGAAAAGGAGCAGAGCTGAACTAACCAGACCTCAAAGCCTCATGAATTCAATTCAATTCAGTTTTATTTATATAGCGCCATATCATAACAAAGTTATCTCAGGGCACTTTTAGAATCTATAAGCTCAGTATCTCTACTGTGAAAGTTCATGGCTTCAATTCCAGTTCATAGTCATGTTTTCAGTATTCACCAAGGTGTGGTCTTGTTTTTATTGCTCTACTCATATTCTCTTTAAACGCATGAGCATTTTAAATTCTGGATCGGAGGACTGGCCCGGCTCTGTTTGGAGCTGCTGTCCATAACCACTGATTTACAATCAATAAGACAAAGAGATTACAGTGTGCAGAAAATATTAAATGACAAGGCTATCCAGTTGTTGTCTGACATTTTTCAGAGTTCTGACATTTCTGGTGTTTGAATTTGGTGTATCAAAAGCTGACACTTTAACACCAGCATGCTAGGACCGGACTTTTTCTTAACAGTGTGGGTGTCTTTCAAGCAGATGAGCACATACAAGTACAAGACAAAGGTTTTCCCTGCAAAGCTGTCTCTGCTCTCCTCCCACATGGTTTGTCTGCTGGGTTATTCATTGTTGCAGGAGGCTCTGATGGCAACGATCCAGGACATGTTCCTATTCACTGTGAGATATTTCACAAAAGGAAGCTTTACTCCAAAGGCTCATTTGCTGTGAACCGATCCGAAAACAATAGTAAGAAACACATTGAGATCCACCTGAATGATGAGATGTTTATTCTCAACATGCAAGGAGGTTTATACAAAGCCCACACATTCACCAACGTTTGATTTGAACAAGTGTTTGCAACATACCTTTTGTAAGGTTTTCTGTATTTTTGTCACATCTTCTGAAGCCTTGCCTTCAAAGCCTGTTTTCTATTTCAATATTTATGTTTCCATACCAGAATGGTGCCCTTTCATATGTTGAAAGTATGAATGAGTTTGAAAAATTTTAAACCACCTTGAAAGAGCAAAGCGTAGGTTGAATTTCGTACTGCTTCGTAAGCTTTTAGGATCAAGAAGATGATCATTTGAAAAAAAAAAAAGAAAATATATGTATGTTTTACAGTCCAAAAGTATACAACAAAAAAGTTGGCTATGCACCCAAAAAGAAGTTGTTTTATTTAGTCCTAACGCAGCTCAGTGCATTTTGTGCTGGTGAGGAGGATTTTACTGTTTGGGATGAAAAATGGTAAATGGACTTTTCAACCTTACAGATTGTTCTCATTCACACACATTCACACACTGATAGTTGGAGCGGTCATGCAAGTTGCTGGCCTCCATCTGAAGCAACTTAGGGTTCAGTGTCTTGCCCAAGGACACGTGGACAGGAGGGGCCGGGGATCGACCGTCCAACTCTGGGATTAATGGACGACCCGCTGTACCTCCTGAGCCATAGCCGCCTGTAAACTTTGCTCTTGTGGCTCTCAGATAAGGCAGGAGGATTATGTTCATGGCTAATGACATAATGGAGTTCTGGATGGAATGCTAAAGCCTTGTTGGTGCCATCCTGACAATTCAAACAGCTTCTGCCTCAGTTGAGTTGTGGGCAGCAACCTTTGCTATGACTCTGTTTCTGGCCTTGTCCTGTTCAAACTTCTCAGCCATGCCTCCTCTCTGTATTTTAGAAAACTAACAGGCTCAAGTTAAAAGGTTGTGGTTCATTAAATGTTCATGAGTAGATATTTTCATCCTAATTGGTCTAACACTGGGAGAAGAATCCATCTTTATTATCGTTGCAGTTGACCTTGCTCAGCCCATCTCTGTTATATGATGACTCTGATTTTCCAGTTTTTAATAAGGAGTGCAAATGTTGCAGTACACAGTGTTTTTTTTCCAGAATACACACCTTCTAAATATATTTATGACTAATTAATAGGGGTTGCCAACCTAAAAATTGCTCTTTAAGACAATATGAAATAATGCCCAGACATTCAGCAAAATCAAGTTGCTGTTTTGTGTTCCGCTCTTCCCAACTTTTCTGTGCCAGTTGATTGATGGGCACTGACAGTCTTCTGAGGCATTCCATCTTGAATTTCACACCTAATAACAGCCAAATAACAGCTCAGGCAGTCACAACTGTGACTGCAAACAGTCGAGAAAAATCTGCAGCCTGTTAATAAGAATTGATCAGAAATTTACTGTGGTGGTGATTACCGTGACAGGACGAGATTACAGTCGTCCCGTTCTGATTTGTGCCGTCAGTGAGAGCCAATCAAATTATTATGCTAATTAGGTATTGCATATTTCAGAGATACTACTACTTTTCCCACCTATTGGTATGTTCAGTGAACCAGAACTCAGACAGCACACTGTGAATGAAGAGACTGTATTCAAACATAATGGGTAGGATAAATATCGACATAATTTTATACATACATATATACATTTTATACATAATGCCTAACCTCTCTCACAGTCTGTTTGTATTAGAGGACCAGAAGGTCCTAAAGATTTGGAGTGGGCAGTGTGTTTCCAGGAATGCCATCCCAAATCATTTGTTGCAGAACCAACACTTCTGAAATCACAGCACAACATGAATTCAGTCAGACTGCAATCCTGAGCTGAGATAAGTCCATATAAAAGGAGGATTTACTACCAAAACAGCATGTTGGTATTCTGACTACAGACTTGTCTTTGGTACAGCTGTGCAGGCTGGGTGAGGTTTTCCTAAAGGGCAAGTATGTTACAGACCTTTACTTTGATACATAATATTTGTGCTGGATAAAAAGAGACTGCTCACCCTGGTAGTAGTTTGAGGAAAACACAGTCATCATAATAGATGTTTCATGCGGCAACCTACAGCCCATGTATAAGCCTGTAATACCACTGCTTGAAATATCAGTGCCACAGAAAAGTAATGTTTATGAGGAAGATTCTCTCTTTTTCAAGCTTTATTTAATTGTCCTCCTACAACACAGGGCTGCACAATGAAATGAAAGTTGTAGCCCCTTTCAATAATTTAATAATAATATATATATACATATATATATATATATATATATATATATATATATATATATATATATATATATATATATATATATATATATATATACATATACATATATATATATATATATATATATATATATATATATATATATATATATATATATATATATATATATATATATATATATATATATATATATCTATATATATATATATCTATCTCTATCTCTATCTCTATATAGATATATATACACACACACACACAAATATTAGAATTAGATGCAAATTAGAATAGAATAAAAATAAAACCAATATATAGCATTTTGCCTTTGTTTCCTTAAGAAATACAGTCATTTCTGAGCTCTCTTTACCAGGGTGGAGATGTGTGATGACCATGACAGGTCTCTGTGATGCTGATTCCTACGAATCTAAAACTGTTCACCTGCTCCACCTCACTGATGTAGAGAGGAGTGTGTGCCTTTGCCTCCTTTTCCCTAAAATCAATAATCAGGTCCTTGGTTTTGCAGACACTGAGCAGTAAGTTCACTGTGCACCACTGTTCTAATATGAATTCTCATCGTTGTTTTTAATCCAGCCGATGATGGTAGTGTCATCCACAAACTTCACAGTTCTCTCCATGTCTGGGATTGCAGTCGTGGGTGTACAGGGTGAACAGGAGGGGGCTGGGCACACAGCCCTGGGGGGCTCCGGTGTTGAGCTGTAGAGTGGAGAAGTTGTGACCGCCAATCTGAACTGTCTGGGGTCTGTTTGTGAGGACGTCCAATATCCAGTTGAAGAGTGTAGTACTCAAGCCCAGAGTGCTAATTTTGCCAATCAGTTTCATGGGGGAGATGCTGAGCTAACAGCATTCTGATGTAGGTGTTAGGTGTTTTTCATTTTTACATTAATTTTTGTTCTGTTGATTTAGATTTGATTGGTGTGTTTTTTGGATCTGTGGAGTCTAGCAGCTTGCTCATTCAGTGTGGTTACATTTGCAACCAGCACGATAATCATATTATTGTAAAAGTATGTATGAATTGATTTGACTCATTGGGGTCATTTTCAAAAAGAATGCCTTGTCATAAAAGTGTAACAGTGTCATAAATCCTTTATATCCAAATGAATATATTTGATCCATTTGTTTTAATGTAGGTAGACCACAAAATGGGTGTAAGTTAGATTATTTTAAGTTCTTTTTTATGACAGATTTTCACCATCATTTTTGGTACAGTTCTGAAGGGGCTTGTAGTGGGTGATACCCAAGGAGATTTCATTTCATAGTAAGCAAGTAGATATATAGTGACTCCAGGAATAATCATCACCTTTGAATTAGATAATTAGCGGATGTACCATAATGTTATTTCAAAACTTTGCATCCTTCTAACACACTATCGAGGAGTAGAGAGGGATGTCACTGTTATATGAGGAAACAAGGGGCAGCAGAGACAGGGTAAATGATGCGGAAATTATCAAAGCTAAAATTACTACAGTGCATTTTTTTCTCAGAAACTTTCATTCACTGTTGACTAATTATGGTGCAATTAAGTATAGACAGCCATCAATCATGGAACATGAATGGATGCACTGACAGCTGTACTCCAACAGGGCCAAACGGAATGAGAAAGGGATGGAAGATGAACCTGAAAAGAGGAGAAGCAGTGATGGCAGTCAAACAACATTCAGGTGACAAGAGGATTTCATATCAGCACCGTTACCATATGTATTGGTGCCATACGTTAAAGTAATATCTTGTTAGGAAAGCTCCTACTCAGCCGTATTACACTTGTTTTTTTGCATTCGCATAAATTACAAATGTTTGCCAACTGAAGTTACCTAATAATAATAATAATAATAATAATAATAATAATAATAATAACCTAAATACTACCTAAAAAAATCCATGAAGTGTTTTGCTGGTATATTATACAGTTGTTGATTATATTTATTTATATTTCGTAGGTGTCCTGGTGGATGAGCTGTCAACATGTATACCATATCACTGCAACATCTAACACATCTGTGTTACAAACATCTGTGAGATCGTACAAGTATCTGGGTGTTCACTTGAACAACAAACTGGACTGGTCAGACAATACGGACGCTCTGTTCAAGAAGGGCCAGAGCCGTCTCTTTTTGCTCAGGAGACTAAGGTCTTTTGGAGTGCAAGGGGCGCTCCTGAGGACTTTCTATGACTCTGTGGTGGCATCAGCCGTCTTGTATGGGGTGACCTGTTGGGCCAATGGCATCTCTTCCAGGGATAGAAAGAGACTGGACAGACTGGTAAAGAAGGCCAGCTCTGTCCTTGGATGCCCTCTGGACCCAGTGGAGGTGGTGGGAGGCAGGAGAATGGTGGCCAAGCTATCATCACTACTGGAGAACACTTCCCACCCCCTACATGTCACTCTTTCAGAACTGGGCAGCTCCTTCAGCGATCGGCTGCTCCACCCTCGGTGTCTGAAGGAGAGGTACCGTAGGTCCTTCCTGCCTGCTGCTGTCAGACTCTAAAAATCAGTACAACTCCCGGTAATCTACACTTGACTGTCAGTGTGCAGACTATTCGCTACTATACTTCATCTGCTACTGTGTATTATCTTCATGAATATATTTTATTCATGATGTATCTACTTCATATGTTGCTGTGAAATATTTTTCATATACATGTATATTATATATGTGCAATATTTTTATCTTATCCATTTGTTCATACTTACAACTGCACTCAGTCACTATTTATTTCTGTCTATACTGTGTACAAGACTATTTTTCTATTTATTTTTATTGTATTTTCTATATATGACATTTTTGCTGGCTGCTGTTACGCTAAAAATTTCCCCGCTGTGGGACAATAAAGGCTTATCTTATCTTATCTTAAAACTAATCACCAATAACTGTTTGTCACTGCCTTCCAAAACAATCCATTTGAGCTTTTTCAGATCTGTCAGCAGGATGGCATTGTTTTGCAGTGACTTCCAAAAGTATTACAAAACTATAATTTTGTACCTAAAACTGCACAGTGATATTATTAAACCCAAATGGAGGAGAATCTGTCAGGAAAAGCCATCGAGGCAGATTTGCCACGATAAGCCATCTAGGCAGCAGGGGAAGGACCCAAATGCAGACAGATGCAGGCAGGTTCCAAGATTTTCTAACTCAAAAATACTCTTACAAAAAAACCACAAGAACAGACGGAATCACTAGGAATCACAGACAGAATCACTAGGAGCATGACATCAACAACATCAATGACACGACAAGGAACAAAGGGAGAGGACCGGTATATGTAGAGGAAAGAGTAAACGAGGGAAACAGAAACAGGTGAGCACACGACACAGGTGAACACAATTTAACTGGAGGGAAACAGAACAATGACGGGAAGTAAATAAGACACAAAGAAACAAGAACAGGGATTTCAAAATAAAACAGGAAACAAGACAACAAGTCCACACAAGAGTCCTTTGTGGACCATGACAGAATCTGGGTGAATTCTTTCAGCCCTGACTCTTATTAAGTAAAAGAAGCTCCAGGTCAAGGTCAGTACATTTTGTCATGTATCAAAGGCCTTTATCTCAGTTTGGCAGCCTGAACACTAATTTTGAAATTTCTAATTCAATGGCCTAATAGTTTCCAAGAATATATTTATCCCAGTTCCTGCTGAATATAACCCCACTTAAATTATAGATCTTGACCCTAAGGTAAAATTTAAATCTCATACCATTCACAAAAAGTCAAAAGACACAACTGGAAAAATGTGTGACAGAGGAGGATAATTTAAATGTTTTCTGCATAACAAAGGCAGAAAGAAATTCATCTGGGTTTTTACAAAAAGCTTTGGCATACCAATAAATAAGAATTTAAGAAAGGTCTTTTAATGATTATGCTTTGGGCACATTGCTTCCTCAAGACAAAACCTGGCAAATAGCCATATCTTGATAATTTTCAAGGTTATTTCTTAGCTTCACCTTCCTCTTTTCTGATAACCATTAAGGGAAAATATTAGTGCTACGTAAAGCAGTAGTAGTAAAAGCACCAGTGAGCTTTTTCCAGTGCTGTTTGGGATGAGCAAGAAAAGAAGAAGAATGCTATTTCCAGCAACTCAAAAACACACCAGTGAGCTGTGTGTTTATGGCTTTTGGATTTACAAAATATGACTGTAAGTGGGATGTTTGATGTGCTTTCAAGCAGACTAACATTGTCTAAGTAATAGAGTTTACAAGCAAAGACAGACAAAAGAAAAAGAAAAAGGGGGTTAGGGTTTATCTTTGTCATCTGCATGTAATATCAGCAGATAACATGAAGACATTTATGTGAGGAAATACAATGAGAAAAAACAGACATTGCTGGTGCCCTATAGTGCACACTTCTCTCTCCAGCTGCATTCACTTATGAAGCTGAGGCGGTCCATAATCAGAGGCAAATCAGAATTCAGCAATAACAACAGGACACAGTTGGAGCAAGATCAATAAATCATCTCCTTGAAATCCCAGAGCAGAAGTGAAGAATAATCTGCCAAATGAATCAGGACATGTCTCCTCTGAGTGTTATCCATTGGAGACAGATGCATAATTAACGTGCCTTTGGCTTTCATCTCCTTCATCACAGTGAAGTGCCACTTCCTCAGCAACTCTGGCTTTATCAAATAGCCCCCATACCCACTCCTGTCACTCCACTCTATTCCTTAGTGTTCGCACACACACAAACACACACACACACACACACACACACACACAAAGACCAATCTACATCCTAATCAGATAGAAGAGGCATTGATGTTACTGAAGGATACAAATACATGTCTGCATTGTTTTTTTTCTTCAGAATATACAGTATAACTCAATAGTAACACAACTTACAAGCAGTTCATGATTGTTCTTTATTCACTTGCTGTTCTGAACACTGGGATCAATGCATTTTATGTGTCTTGATTTTGGGGAATAAATGGCCATACTGTTTGATTGGCAAGCAATCTCTGGGAAGTGCAGGTGCAAAAACCCCAGAGTAATGAGCACATAGCAATGAAGATGTTACCAAAAGATGCTGCAGATCACCTCTTTAATTCCTTTTCCTGATTAGAAGAGAAAGAAGGCATTCCCGCTGTGTGAATAGTCTTCTTCCTTCTCCATTAGGGGAGGGCATCCATTCAGACCAGCCTGTCTCCTCCTCTGTTGCTGCTACCCTCTCTCTCTCTCTCACACACACACACAACACACACAGCTGTCATGATGCAGTCGAGCAGCCAGCCTCAAGAGAGTTGAGGCTGCCTTAGCCAGCCTCAAGACAATTCAGTGTGCCATTTGAAGGAGAATAGAAATAAACACTGGTTATATGAAATCATGTGGTAAAGGTGATGTAATACACCACGTTTGGTGCAATGATTCAGTTGGAGTGAAAAGTTGATGTCAAAACTGACTTCAGCAATAGGAAGCAGATTAAGCTGTACCCAGCATTTACAGTAAATGCAATTTCAGGGTAGTCAGGAGCCTAATTCAGCTGGATAGAGTGAAGCACATTGTACCTACGTGCTCGCAAATAGATAGATAGATGATAGATAGATACTTTATTGATCCCAGGGGAAATGTAGGCATTCAGAAGCTTAAATACCAAAACACCAATCAGTATAAGAACACAAAAACACAGCCATGAAGTGATCTCACTGCAAGAACTACTACAGAGAGCTGTCACTATGATATAGTAGTAGTAGTAGTTTATATACATAAAATACAATTAAAGATAAATATATAAACAAATACTATGCAAATTGTGCATAAGGCTAACATAGCCAGTAGCTGACAGTCCAGCAGACTGATGACAGAATACAGGTGAGCATTCAGTTTCACTTCCTCTCCGTCATCGCTGGGAGAGGTTGAATAGCCGCATGGCCTGGGGGACAAAAGATCAAGGTTTAGAGTAAGATTTAAAAAAATTTTTACTGAACCGTATTAAGTAAAATTTGGAAGACTGTTCAAATATAAATCTCAACTCAGCTTTGATTTTAATCTCCCATGTATGGAAGTAAATCTGTCTCACCAGATTTTGAAATTATAAAGCCATTGAATTTCTAGCACTGAATTTTTTTGCATTGAAATTATATATCTGAAATTTTACCACTGAATTCAACTCTTCAAATTTTCAATAACTCAACTATTTTTCATGTTGACAATAGGTGTAAGGTCATGTTACAAGTCTTCACAGATGTTTGAGGGGTTTTGGTGGGTGTATTAAATCTGTCTTTTTATAAAGGGGTGACTAGGTTTGACCTATTGATGAAAAGGGGTGACGTTTTAAACACATAGATATACACTGACCAGCCATAACATTATGACCACCTGCCTAATATGATTTCTGTCAGTTTAACATAGTGGTTCTCAACGGTGGCAGTACCGCCCCCCCAAGGGGCGTTCAGAGAATGTTGGGGGGCACTGGAAGTAAAATTTTTGAAAGGGGGGTGGTGAGGTGTTCTTGGGGGAGTTTGAGTTTACACCAAGATTTACGACGAGAGGAGTTGAAATTTGCAACTACTTTCAAATAAATACGGTCTGCAACATTCTAAAACCTGCCAGTTTTACACAATGCGAATAGATGAGACAGTGTATCATTTCCATACCACGACTCTTTACTTCAGTGTTTCTGTCAGCTTTCTGTAGCGCAGCTTCATGCTGCCTTCACAAACATGCTGTTCACGGTGTCAACTCCAGGTCAGCTCAGGAAAATGGACACTCTCTTCCTTGGTATTCCCCGTGGAGGAAATTAAGAGTTTCTTCCTCTTGAAAGCATACATTTCTACACCGTGAATGCCGTGTTATCGTCGTGGTTTCAAATTTACAAGAGGGATATAGTCATGGTCCACGAAGGACTCTTGTTTGGACTCTTGTTTGTTTCCTGTTTTATTTTGTAAATCCCTGGTCTTGTGTTCGTGTGTTATTTACTTCCTGTCATTGTTCTGTTCCCACCAGTTTTAATTAGGTTCACCTGTGTCTTGTTTCCCACCTGTGTCTCTTTACCTCGTTGTCTCCTTATCTATATATACCGGTCCCTTTCCTTTGTTCGTTGTCGTGTCATTGATGTTGTTGATGTTCCTGTGGTTCCTTGTGATTTGTGGTTTTCTGAGTCTCTCCGTGTCATGTTCCTGGTGTTTCCCTGCGAGTGGTTTCCTGAGTTCCTGGAGTCCATGCTACCTGTTTGTAAGCGTTTTTTGTCATTTATTCAAACCCCTTTTTCATCTGCTGGAGCCTCCCCGACTGTCTGCATTTGGGTCCTCTCCCTGCCGCCTAGATGGCTTGTCGTGGCAGATCTGCCTCGATGGCCTTCCTTGACAGATATTCCGGTGTCGGACTTCCAATGAAAGCTACTTAGCGTCTAGCATCCGGACACACACTATAACATGATTCAATTCACGTGACTTTATTGGCATGACTGCATACAAGACGTTGCCAAAGAATATTAACACAAACTACACAATCATCATAAACATAAACAGGTTTTTAAACCATATTAAAACCAGACACCTGCCACCTGACAAGCTAAGTCGCAGCAACGCCATCAGCCGGCTTGATTCCAGCTGAGACGGCAGAGTTTACCGCTGCAACTTTTCTCTGCAGCTAAAACAGTTTTGTTGAACTTTAAATCTTCATTAAACTCATTCATTATCTTTAATAAGTCTATGAATAAAAGGAAATGTGAAATCCCAAAACATGGGACATTTACCAGGTTTAATTTGCCTGGAATAGCACAAAATAATGTCAGACCAAATTCCATTCAAAAATCTGCTGAATTAATTCTGCCCTATTTAATGCCAACAAGCTGGATAATTGACATATGTGCACTATAAATATAAAGACACATTTATTAGTAGACTAATTAGCAATAAAATAAACAGTTAAAAATCGAATAGTCAAAAAATCTGCACTGAGAACCATTTGGCGGTTACACCATTGCAGGTGTTTGAGGCTCTTACCGATGACCGCCTCCTCATTTACACCGATCACCTGAGGATGGTTAAGGCTGACATGGATGGGTGGTGCAGCCCTTTCAAGGACCTAAACGAATGTGAGCCCGTTATCCAGGTGCATCTTGTTGACATCCAGTGCCACAACGAGGCCTAGGCTACTTTCCGCACCTCTGGCTGGGGCAGCATGTGGGACAAATAGGCCCAGCGTTTCCCGGCTCTCTGGGAGAAGGCTAGACTGCTGCTTCTTGCTTTCCCAACAACATATAGTTGATCAGGGATTCAGCCAGGTCCTCCACATGCAGTACAAATACCGCAATCGCTTCTCTGCAACTTGCAGTGCTGATTTCCTTTGAAAGTTAGGATAAATCCTTGTGTTTTTTTCCAGTAGCTTCAGACTTTTTCCTTGGTAGGCTGCTCTTGTTTTCCATTGTAACAATTAATAAAAATGCTCTTGTTTGGCATTTCTGATTGGCTGTTATCTATCTATCAAATTTCTAACCGTTGCATTTGTTTAAAACTCATGAATATAATTTCTATTCATGACGTTTTTGCTCCCTAGAAAACTGATATTCCAACTGTCCAGTTAAAATCAAACCCGTAATTTGGCATTCAGTGTCATATTTTTTTAATGATATAACATAACAATAATATAGTGAGTGTAGTGAGGGTGAACTGGGAACGTCTGGCGGAGGGCCCTGTCGGCGAGACCTTCAACTCCCACCTCCGGAAGAACTTCTCGTGCATCCCGGGGGAGGTTGTGGACATGGAAACAGAGTGGGCCATGTTCAAAGCCTCCATTGCTGAGGCGGCCACTAGGAGTTGTGGTCAGAAGGTCGTCGGTGCCTGTCGAGGCGGCAACCTTAGAACCCGCTGGTGGACACCGGCGGTGAAGGAAGCCGTTAAGCTGAAGGAGGCTTTTCGGGCTTGGCTAGCCCAGAGGTCTCCTGAAGCAGCGGACAGGTACCGAGAGGCCAGAAGGATGGCGGCCTCGGTGGTCACCAAAGCAAAAACCCGGGTGTGGGAGGAGTTCGGGGAGGCTATGGAGAAGGACTTTCGGTTGGCCTCAAGGAAGTTCTGGCAAACCGTTAGACGACTCAAGAAGGGAAAGCGGGGCTTGGCCCAGGCCATGTTCAGCAGGGGAGGAGAGCTGCTAACCCGGACTGGAGATGTTGTCGAGCGGTGGAAAGAGCACTTTGAGGAACTCCTCAACCTGACCAACATGTCCTCAGTGGAGGAAGCAGAGTTTGAAGACTTAGGGGAAGACTCACCCATATCCCTGGCAGAAGTCTCCAAGGTAGTCAAAGAGCTTCTTGGTGGCAAGGCGCCAGGCGTGGATGAGATTCGCCCTGAGATGCTGAAGGCTCTGGACATTGTTGGGCTGTCTTGGCTGACACGCCTCTTCAGTGTCGCATGGAGGTCGGGGACTGTCTGTGGAGTGGCAGACCGGGGTGGTGGTTCCGTCTTCAAAAAGGGGGACCGAAGGTTGTGCTCCAATTACCGTGTTATCACACTGCTCAGCCTCCCCGGGAAAGTTTATTCCAGGGTGTTGGAAAGGAGACTACGACCGATTGTCGAACCTCGGATCCAGGAGGAGCAATGTGGATTCCATCCTGGCCGTGGCACAGTGGACCAGCTCTTTACTCTTGCAGGGCTGCTGGGGTGTTCATGGGAGTTTGCCCATCCAGTCTACATGTGTTTTGTCGACTTGGAGAAGGCTTTCGACCGTGTCCCCCGGGGGGTACTGCGGGAGTATGGGGTACCGGGGTCGCTGCTACAAGCCATCCGGTCCCTAATATAACCAAAGTGAGTGCTGTGTCCGCATTCTCGGCACAAAGTCAAACACGTTCCAAGTGGGTGTTGGACTCCACCAGGGCTGCCCCTTGTCAGCAATTTTGTTGGTGATATTCATGGACAGGATTTCAAGGCGCAGCCGGGGGGAGGAGAGTGTCCGGTTTGGTGGCCTCAGAATAGCATCTCTGCTCTTTGCAGATGATGTGGTTCTGTTGGCTTCATCGGGCTGTGACCTTAAGCATGCACTGGGGCGGTTTGCAGCTGAGTGTGAAGCGGCTGGGATGAGAGTCAGCACCTCCAAGTCCGGGGCCATGGTTCTCAGCCGGAAAACGGTGGACTGCCCCCTTTGGGTTGGAGGTGAGTTACTGCCCCAGACAGGGGAGTTCAAGTATCTCGGGGTCTTGTTCACGAGTGATGGTAAGATGGAGCGTGAGATGGACAGGCGGATCGGTGCAACATCAGCAGTAATGCAGGCGTTGTACTGGACCGTGGTGGTGAAGAGGGAGCTGAGCCGGAAGGCAAAGCTCTCGATTTACCAGTCGATCTACGTTCCAACCCTCACCTATAATATAATAACTTATAATAAATAATATAAATAATAATCATAATACTAATCATTATTTGTCATTCACTGACATGCTTTTTTACACAGAAAAATAATCAACATTAATATTCAGGGAGGACAATTCGCCTACATTTTATTAGATGGGGGGCGGTTAGGGACCTGGATAATGGTTAGGGGGGCGCTGGCCCAAAAGGTTGAGAACCACTGGTTTAACACAACATTTTCAAGCAAATACTAAAATGATTTGTGTTCTGATAACATAGAATTCTGTCTCATATCATTGGGAATATCTTGCATATATAACAAAGTTATTTAGTTAAGTGTGCATGTATGTATGTATGTATGTATGTATATATATATATATATATATATATATATGTATGTGTATATATATATATATATATATTTCAACACAAGCACAATGATGTGACTAAACTAAATTATTGTGTGTACAATCAACTACTACATATTGAAGTCTTATAGTCAACTTAACATTAAGTTATTCATTTTCCAACCCGTATTTTTTAGTGCAATTAACACAAATATTTTAAAACATGGTGACACATTTGTAATTCTACATTTTTAACTATAAACATGATGTTCTAAGCCATCAACGTGTCTCTTAGACCCCGTCCCAACTAGGCTGCTTAAAGAAATTTTACCCTTAGTTAGCACTTATTTACTAGATATGATCAATCTGTCCATATTAAAAGGCTATGTGCCACAGTCCTTTAAAGTAGCTGTAATTAAGCCTCTTCTTAAAAAGCCCACTCTTGATCCAGGGATTTTGTCAAATTATAGACCTATATCTAACCCTCCTTTTCTCTCTAAGATCCTTGAGAAAGCAGTCGCCAATCAGTTGTGTGACTTTCTACACAACAACAAGCTGTTTGAGGATTTTCAGTCAGGATTTAGAGTGCATCATAGCACAGAGACAGCACTGGTGAAAGTTACAAATGACCTTCTAATTGCATCAGACAAAGGACTTGTCTCTGTACTTGTCTTACTAGATCTTAGTGCTGCATTCGATACCATTGACCATCACATTCTATTACAGAGACTAGAACATTTAATTGGCATTAAAGGCACCGCACTAAGCTGGTTTAAATCCTATTTATCAGATCGATATCAGTTTGTACACGTTAATGATGAATCCTCTATGCACGCCAAAGTTAGTCACGGAGTTCCACAAGGTTCTGTGCTTGGACCAATTCTATTTACCTTTATATATGCTTCCTTTAGGCAATATTATTAGGAAGCACTCCATAAATTTTCATTGTTATGCAGATGATACCCAATTATACTTATCGATCAAGCCAGATGAAACCAATCAATTAGCTAAACTTCAAGCATGCCTTAAGGACATAAAAACCTGAATGACCTGCAATTTTCTGATGTTACACTCAGACAAAACCGAAGTTATTGTACTTGGCCCCGAACACCTTCGAAACACATTATCTAAAGATATAGTTTCTCTAGATGGCATTGCCCTGGCCTCCAGCGACACCGTAAGGAATCTTGGAGTTATCTTTGATCAGGATATGTCCTTTAACTCCCACATAAAACAAACTTCAAGAACTGCCTTTTTTCACTTACGTAACATTGCAAAAATCAGGCACATCCTGTCTCAAAAAGATGCAGAAAAACTTGTCCATGCATTTGTTACATCTAGGCTGGATTATTGTAACTCTCTATTAACAGGCTGCCCCAATAAGTCCCTTAAGACTCTCCAGCTGATTCAGAATGCTGCGGCACGTTTACTGACAAGAACCAGAAAAAGAGATCACATTTCTCCAATATTAGCTTCTCTACACTGGCTCCCTGTAAAATCCAGAATAGAATTTAAAATCCTTCTCCTCACCTTCAAAGCCCTAAATGGTCAGGCACCATCATATCTTAAAGAGCTCATAGTACCCTATTACCCCACTAGAGCACTGCGCTCCCAGAATGCAGGGTTCCTTGTGGTTCCTAGAGTCTCTAAAAGTAGAATGGGAGCCAGAGCCTTCAGCTATCAAGCTCCTCTCCTGTGGAACCAGATCCCAGTTTGTGTACGGGAGGCGGACAACCTCCTCACATTTAAGAGTAGGCTTAAGACTTTCCTCTTTGATAAAGCTTATAGTAGGGCTGACTCAGGTGACCCCTGAGCCACCCCTTAGTTATGCTGATATAGGCCTAGACTGCCGGGGGACTTCCTATGATGCACTGAGCTCCTTTCTCCTCCTCTTCCTCTCCATCTGTACGCCCTCATATCCCATCAATGCTTGTTATTAATTCAACTTCTTCCCGTGGTTGTGTGCTTTCTCGCCTCTCTCTCTCTCTCTCTCTCTCTCTCTCTCTCTCCTTCTGTTGCTTTCTGCAGGTATTTCTGCCTCCGGAGCTGTAGAGTCTGGATCTGTGGTTGCGGCCACCTGCTGCCCCCGTGCTCCTGCTCTGCACCCGCTGCTGCTATTACTGTTGTTGCTCTTATTATTAGTATTGCTATTATAATGTTGCTCTTAGTGTTGTTTCTGTTGGTGTTAACATCAATGCCATTACCACAGCTATTGCTTTACATCTCTATGTGGAACTGTACTGTGCTGCTGTGTGTTCTATTTCCTCCTGCACCCCCCCCCCCCCCCCCAACCCAACCCAACCGGTCGAGGCGGATGGCCGCCCACCTAGAGCCTGGTTCTGATCGAGGTTTCTACCTGTTAAAAGGGAGTTTTTCCTTGCCACTGTCGCATAGTGCTTGCTCATGGTGGGAATTGTTGGGTCTCTGTAAATATAAAGAGTCGGTCTAGATCTGCTCTACTCGAAAAAGTGCCCTGAGATAACTTTGTTATGATATGGTGCTATATAAATAAAAACTGAATTGAATGTTGTTTAAAAAAAACTATTCTTTTATAAAACTTCACTTGTGTGGATTAAACTATCATTGTTTGTCTATCCTAACGTGGGTGTCATTTTATGTAATTCTGATTTTGGTTTTGTATTTAAATAAAATTATTAAATAAAAAAAGTAAATCCAACATAGGGACTCTGACCAACGTTCATTACAAGTAAAGAGCAACTTTCGTCTACGGCCTAATTTTTCTGAATTTGTGTTTTATCTTATTGTCACTGCACCTGTTTAGCTATGTTGTGGTTCAGTTTTGGGCGGGCTTAAGGCTATGTAAAATTATCAAATAATTATTAAATAATCGGGGCTTTGGTAATGTTTTGGTCAAAGTTTGACCACTCTCTAAAAACTGTTACATGGTTAACCCACATATATACAAATTTCCCATCTGATCGTACCGGGAAGATTCACAGACATACAGTACACACATGTCAAGTAGGGATTGAGACCCCAGAATATTGCCTCCAATAAACAGCATAAACAGGACTCTTGAATTAGGACACTTGAACACAAAGGACTATCAGTTAAGAAATAAATTATCCTTTATCACAATATGATAATTGTAATTGGTAAGAAATTATGTGTAAAATGGTAAAAACAATCATACTGTGTTAGAGAGTATTGAGAGTTTAACTGTAATAATAATGATACACCAAAAATGAAAAAAAGGAAATGTTGACACCTTGGCTATGTGCGTCAAAGGGCGCTAGCAAATGAGGAAGTGTGGAATGCACTTAGAATTTGCCAGAATGTATGATTAAGAAGAGAGCAACTGGGTGAAAGGGCATGTGTGTGTATGAAAAGTGATTTTAGAAAATTGTGTGTAATCATTGAGTAACTGGGAGAGGGAGTAGCCCGACACGAATGATAAAAAGAGGGGTCCGAGGCATTTTGAGGAGAGAGCGGTGTGGACAGCGTGAGGACATCGTGGGACCACGGTTCAGACTCCAGCCTGCACTAGAGGACCCTGATGGATCTGCAACAACTTCTGAGGGACATAAGGGGACCTAGAGAAAGGGCTGTTGCTGACAAGATGGGATTCCAGGGAGCCTCAGTTCTCCCTGCCATCAGCGCTGCATGGGACTTTGGGACTTTGTACTGAGTTTTGGATTTCCATTGAGGACTCTTCTCCTTGGCAGGAGGATCAGGAAGGTGTGCCCTTGCCAGACTTGCCTCCTTTTCCTATTCAGAAATATTTGAGATTTAGCCAGAATGAGAGAGTAAGGAATTTTAATTACTCTCATGATTGATTGATTTTTGATTTGAAGAGCTGTTGCTCAGCCCCTGCTTAATTACTGCAATAAATCAGAAAATGAATATAAAGTAAATTGTTATTACTCAGTTAAGGGTAGTTATCAAGGAAGCATGGTAGACGACCGGATGAAGGCAGTGAGGCGAGTTTCTTGGACACCAGCTTAAATATCTTTAGAATTTCTAATAGGAATAGATTTCCAAAGAACTAAAGATCAGACCCTTTAAACGGAGAGCTGGTCCAGTGAATCCTGTAAGGGACTTTACTGGCGATCTAACACACAGTAGATATGATGCTCACATATTTAGCATCTAACATGTCTTAATGAAGTGAAATTGATTTTAAAAGCAGTGCTTCTATTTATGGATAAGATAAGATAAGATAAGCCTTTATTGTCCCACAGCGGGGAAATTTTTAGCGTTACAGCAACCAGCAAAAAATGTTATATAGAAAATACAATAAAAATAAATAGAAAACTAGAAAAATAGTCCTGTACACAGTATAGACAGAAATAAATAATAGAGTGACTGAGTGCAGTTGTAAGTATGAACAAATAGATAAGATAAAAATATTGCACATATATAAAATACATGTACATGAAAATATTTCACAGCAACATATGAAGTAGATAACATCATGAATACAATATATGTATGAAGATAATGCACAGCAGCAGATGAAGTATAGTAGCGAATAGTCTGCACACTGACAGTCAAGTGTAGATTACCGGGAGTTGTACTGATTTTAGAGTCTGACAGCAGCAGGCAGGAAGGACCTACGGTACCTCTCCTTCAGACACCGCGGGTGGAGCAGCCGGTCGCTGAAGGAGCTGCCCAGTTCTGAAAGAGTGACATGTAGGTGGTGGGAAGTGTTCTCCAGTAGTGATGATAGCTTGGCCACCATTCTCCTGCCTCCCACCACCTCCACTGGGTCCAGAGGGCATCCAAGGACAGAGCTGGCCTTCTTTACCAGTCTGTCCAGTCTCTTTCTATCCCTGGAAGAGATGCCACTGGCCCAACAGGCCACCCCATACAAGACAGCTGATGCCACCACAGAGTCATAGAAAGTCCTCAGGAGCGCCCCCTGCACTCCAAAAGACCTTAGTCTCCTAAGCAAAAAGAGACGGCTCTGGCCCTTCTTAAACAGAGCGTCCGTATTGTCTGACCAGTCCAGTTTGCTGTTCAAGTGAACACCCAGATACTTGTACGATCTCACAATCTCAATGTCCGTTCCCTGGTGTAGGTGGAGGGAGTTTGCGCCTGCCGAAGTCCACCACCAGCTCTTTGGTTTTACTCGCGTTGATCTGGAGGCGGTTCTGCTGACACCAACCCACAAAGCCCTGGGTCAGTTCTCTGTACTCCCTATCATCCCCGTCGGTGATGAGGCCGACGATGGCAGAGTCGTCAGAGAACTTCTGCAGGTGACAGTTTGAAGTGTTATGGGTGAAGCCCGCTGTGTAGCAGGTGAACAGGAAAGGTGCCAGAACGGTTCCCTGTGGAGCCCCTGTGCTGCAGAGAAGTGTGTCAGACACACAGTCCTGTAACCTCACATACTGTGGTCGGTTTGTGAGATAGTCCAGGATCCATGCTGCCAGGTGATGGTCCACCCCAGCATGCTCCAACTTATCCCCCAGAATCCTGGGCTGGATGGTGTTAAAAGCACTGGAGAAATCAAAAAACATGATCCTCAGTGTTTCCAGCCTTTTCTAGGTAAGAGAGGGATGTGTGAAGTAGGTAAATGACAGCGTCATCCACCCCAATGCGGGGTTGGTAGGCAAACTGCAGAGGATCCATACATGGGCTCACCAGCGGACGCAGGTGAACAAGGACCAGTCTCTCCAGGGTCTTCATCAGGTAAGAGGTCAATGCCACTGGCCTATAGCCATTGAGGTCCTTGGAGTGTGGGGTCTTCGGCACAGGAACCAGACACGATGTTTTGGCAGCCTCCCCAGCTTCAGACTCGGGTTGAACAGGTGCTCAACAATCCCACACAGCTGGTCCGCACAGGACTTCAGAAGTCTGATGCCGTCTGGGCCCGCCGCCTTCCTCACCCTTATCTTCCTCAGTTCGTTTCTCACCTGGGATGTTGTGAGGAACAGCCCGGTTGAGCTTGTAGGGGCATGGGGGCTGAATGGGGGGTGTTTGCGGGTGTGAAATGGGGAGATGGGCCCAGCCCAGGCTGTGGTGTGGGTGTATTTATTGTAAAATTTCCCCGCTGTGGGACAATAAAGGCTTATCTTATCTTATCTCTTATCTTATTAAGTGGCTGTAAGCTGAGGGCTGTGGGGAGTGGTGAGTGGTGAGATGGGGGGGGGGGGGGGGGCTGCAGGCAGGGTAATGATGGTTGTAGAGGAGATGGGGCAGGGGGAGGGGTAGATGCCTGATCGAATCTGTTGAAGAATACGTTCAAGTCATTTGCCCACTTCTGATCCGGGGCTTGGAGTCCATATGGCCCGAGATGGTTTTAAGGCCCTTCCAAACTCCTCTGGTGTTATTTTTCTGCAGTTGACTCTCCAACTTCCTCCTGTAGCTGTTTTTCCCCTCCCTGATCCTCCTCCTTAGCTCTCGCTGAACTCTCTTCAACTCATCCTTATTACCCGATACAAAAACTCTTTTTTTCCTTGAGGAGAGCCTTAATATCTGGAGTGATCCAGGGTTTATTGTTGGCGAAACAACGTACAGTCCTAGTGGGGACGGTGTTTTCCACACAGAAATTTATGTAGTCCGTCAGACAGTCTGTGAGGTTGTCAATATCCTCCCCATGAGCGTCACTAAAAATGTCCCATACAGTAGTGTCAAAACAGTCCTTCAAAGCATCCTCTGCTCCGTTAAACCACTTCTTCACTGTGCGTGGGACAGCAGGCAGCCTGCGCACAAGAGGTCTGTAGACAGGCCTGAGATGCACAAGGTTGTGATCAGATCTGCCCAGGGCGGGGAGACTCAATGAGATGTATGCATCCTTGGTGTTGGCATAACATAAGTCCAGTATTCTGTTGTCTCTGGTATGGCACATAACATACTGAGTGAATGTGGGTAGAGAGGAGGACGGAGGGGCATGATTAAAATCACCAGAGATGACAAGGAGGGCATCTGGGTGTTGTGTCTGCAGCCTGCTTACTGCTGAGAGCAGGACATCACAGGCTGCATCAGCGTTAGCTGAGGGGGGAATGTAAGCTACCATCACGATGGCATGCGAGAATTCCCTTGGTAGATAGTATGGCCTCATGCTAACAGCTAGCAGTTCAATGTTCTTGTCGCAGGTTTGCTCTTTAACAGTGATGTGCCCAGGGTTACACCATCTATCATTAACAAGCACTGCCAGCCCTCCTCCCTTCCTCTTACCGCTCTCCTTCGTCCTGTCCGCCCGAAAAAGTTGGAAGCCATTTACTGAAACGTTCGTATCCAGAGTTAGCGCAGTTAGCCAAGTCTCCGTGAATAGCATGATGCTACACTCCCGGTATTCCCTCTGATGTCGGGTCAGCGCCGCCAGCTCGTCCATCTTATTGGTGATAGATCTTACATTCCCCATGATAATCGATGGGAGGACGGGTGTATAACGTCTTCTCCTGGCGCGGCGCTGAGCCCCCGCTCGGCTTCCCCATCTCCTCCTCCTAAGCTCGCGGGGCACATCAGGTCTCTCCCCGGGTGGTAGCACCACTGTATGACGGAGAGCTAACAGCTGATCCCTGGTGTAAACAATGGAATCACCATGGCTGCCGGCAGTAACTACGGACGCGGTCTCTAAGGGCTTCAACAGTCTTGTTTCCATAAACGATAAACAAAAAGTCCCAAAAACGCCAAAGACGCCCAAAAATAGCAATATAACAAGTACTAAAAATACATAGCAAATACATACACATATATAGCAAAAAAAGAACGAGTATACTTCACTAGCAAACTAGTAAACTCAAAAAAACTCAAACCGCGAACGGGAGCTGCTGCAACAGGCTGCCACTCACAGCGGCGCCGGAACAGAAAAAATAATAATAATGTATATTAACATTATCATTATTAAAAGATGTATATTATCCTAAGCTTTGTTTTTTATGACCAACCATTAAATGTTTGAATGAATTTGTGTGTTTATGGAAGTTTTCATGCACCCTTTGGGTGTGATCGGTGAGCAGTACCTGCAAACCAAGAGGTAAGCAGCTGTACAATGAGGAAACTGACTGACTGATCAGCGTGATGATAGAAAGCAGTATAATGAGGCTGTGTTGAATATAACAGGAGTTATTCTTTCAACTATTGTCTCTTGTAAAGATGTCATGTTTGCCTTTGTCTCTGGAGCTCATTGCCACTTGGCGCCTGGACCCGCTGACCTTGCCAACTTTCTGTTGATGCCACACATGTCCAACAGCATCAAATGTGCACCAAATCTGCTGAAGTAGCCAAAACTTCCTGGATGGACATTCCATCTCCATCCATCCAGGACAAACAGTGGCAGTCCTCAATCTCTCCTGTGCCAACAATCATCTCTCTGGAGCTACACTCCACTCTGCACTTTTTAGTCAGATTCAACCATTTAAAAGAAATTCTGTTGCACAGATGCTTCTGTACATTACATATGTGAACTTCAAAAGACACTCAGTAATGCAAACAAGCATTAATTTTGTTCTGTGCTTCACCCCGGCCTGGATTCCATTTCAAAAGAAAATATTTCATAAGCAGCTGAATTCAAAATGATAGCATTCTGTAATATCTGAAACCTCAACATGATGCAATTGCAAGAGAGTTCTTCATAATCTATCATTTTCAGTCCAAGCTTACTGGCCTAATTATCACATTTTTCCCACTCTGTTCTCCTTCTTCCCCTGTGATTCTATATTATTTTCCTGTCTTGTTCCCATGAAAGAATGATTGGAGAGTATGTAAGAAAAAAAAAAAAACATCTTAACGCTTGGTGCATGGGGTTTTTTCATTGGATTTGTGGGGGTCAGTGTGCTGAACGGTGAGAAGCGAAGGAGGGGTGAGGAGCCAGGCAGGGCTAGTGCAGTGCAGTGTTGGTGGGTGAATAGGGATTAAGGGCGCCACAGACTAAGTGTGGTAGATAGAGAGGATTTAAGCAAAATGTGTATGTAGTTCTGAGTGGCGAGGGAGACCTGATGGCTGTGATTTTGGCACAATTATCCCCCTCTGTATTGTCACTGATCTGCATTGCAAACAGTTTTTTTCTCCCTTGATGCCTCATCTTATCCTATAAGTCTTTTAAGGGGAATGAAAAATGAGGTCACTGTGTAAAAGTGCGAGATGAGGCTCTACAGAACGGAAGCAACAATAGACATCATTAAATGAATGTAGACACTCAACCAAACAATGGCATGAAACCGCCAAACATTCTTCTTGATTCCTGGTTTCTGTAAGTCATGTTGAATTAGATACAGAACAAGGGACTCATGAAATGTCTTCATTGTTGAGTTAAATGTGGTGACATAAAGTCTCCAACTAAAGCTTGTAAAGGAACTGAAATGAGTGGTCTTTAACCTGTAGATTGACCTATAGTTCAAAGCTACAGCTCGCTGCTGGTTAATTAAGTGTTGTGGTATTTCACCCTGTTTTCATTCCTGACATTTAGTTCCTGTCACTGAGCACTAAACTCGCTGGCTTGAATTTGTGCATGAATATGTTACATTATATGCCAATAGGGAATACACTGGTGTTTCCACTGCATTTTGTTGGCTTGGCTGATCATGCCAATGAGAGATCGTGATACAGTTTGGGGTTGCAGCCAGCTACTTGCTTGAAATTATTCATGGCCACACTATTAGGGGGAAAATTTGTAATTAGCTATTATAGTCATTTATATTTGTACACTTTGCACACTTGGTTTCCACTTACATTCTTTTGATACTGACTAAATAGTTAAACAGTCTCTCCTTTTCAAAGGTCAGTGCTTTGGTAGGTATTGGCCATCTGCATTGAAATTCCTATTCAGTAGTGATTGCACACAGAATGGAAATATCATTCACATAAGGGATGATTTAAAGAAAGGATTTTTTTAGTTAAGTGTGTCATTACTAATGACTGGCTGTCCTCTGACGAAGACTCTCCACAGGATTCCCAATCTGTCAGTGCGTTGTGTCAGGGAGAGCCCTGTGTTTAAAGGGGATGAAAGTAGTGAATGTGATTGGCTATGATTGTCACATCCTCTAACATGCCCACCTAAAATGTTGGATAATGTATTCTTTCTGATCCCACCCCATATCCAAGTGCACCACAGGTGCGCCAGGCAAGCCTGGTCATGAAATTACCAAAAGCACATTTGGCACGCCCTTGACGCAAAATCACAAATGGAGCGACGCCTGAGAGCTAGTTCAGGCACTCACAATTTGGCGGTCTATTTGAACTGCAAAAATTTCCCATCTCTCCCTCTCCCTGTCAATGCCACTGCTGCCCTGCATCAGTATTGCCGCTTGTTCTTTCAGCTTTCTTGTAGACTTGTAGCCGCCCTTGCTGATGCGATCGTCATCTTACCTTCTGGTTCTGTTTGTCGCTATATCTCTTGCCATTTCCGACTTGGAGAGTGAGTCTCGGTCCTCAGGGGAAGAAACTGGCTTCATTCCCAAAACCCAGGTTCAATCCGCTGAGGTTCGCTGAGGTTCTAACAGGAGTTCAGAGCTATGTGTCCCCAGGCCAAGCCCTCCAGCATGCCATGCCCTCCATTCAATCAGATGACTCTCGATTAAGCAGGTCCAAGCCCCTGCAGGATCTTTTGTACTCTGCTTCCAATTACATGAGACTTGGTTTAGCCAAAAGCACAATTTAAACTTATGATTCAGCTTGGTTTTTCTACTCTTCCTTTTGCGCCAACCTCCTCCTTAGTCCTTTTCCAGTAGATATTGCTGTAGTTTGTGCATTTATTGTATTTTCATTCGAATCCCGCCATCTTCAAATGCAAAGTATCAAAGCCATGCTAGCATGGATTCAGTTTTACATTCGATGCCAAGATCCAACATTCCAGAGCCTTTTGGGGAATCCTTCCATTCAGCTGCTCCTCAACGGCCTTAAAAAGGCAGCGTCCTCCAGGCAATGATAAAAGACTGCCTCTCACTGTTTCACTGGTGCATAAGTTGGTGTCAAGGTTAAGGCAAGGTTGTTTTTCACTGTATATTGATATTATGTTGGAAGCAGTTCTGTTAATGGCCTTCTACGGATTTCTCAGGTGTGGTGAATATACAACCAGATCTCTCTCCTTTAACCTTCCTCTTGTGTTAGGGTTGGCACTGACCCGTTTTTAGGTTTTAAATGCATAAAAGAACCACATAAATTTGTTTATTGCATCAAGGCTTTTTGACTTTGTCAGGCACCTCTTTTTCAACAAAAAAAAATAAAAATGTTTTCACTAAATTATAAAATGCTCTGGTTGAAATTATGCCCTTTGTGTTGTTAGGGTCGGTTTCAACCCAGTTATAAAAATAAGATTATAAAGCAATAATTAGAGCCAAAACTGAAATCATAAGTGCACTGTCAGCCAACACACTGACAGCCAGCTCCTCTCCCAATCATGTGAGCTTTAGGGGATTCTCATTTTGCGTTGTTTTAAAGTATACCTGCACAAAAACAAAACAAACAAAGAAAACCAAACCAAGGAAAACGTGTAGTCCTCGATATGACTACTGGACTGCAGGGTCACAATATCACTTGTGACAATTTTTTCACCACAATTATCCTCGACTATAACAAAAACAAAGGAGGAGTGGACAACCTGGGCAAGCTGAGTGCCACCTACACTTGCCAGCGAATGACCAGAAGATGGCCAATGGTTGTGTTTTACAACATCCTTGATGTGTCTGCATGTAATGCATTTGTGTTGTGGACCCACATCCACCAAGGGTGGAACTTAACCAAAAAAAAACAAGCGGAGAATGTTTCTTGAGGAGCTGGGAAATTCCCTTGTCAAGCCACACATTGAGCGAAGGGAACGGGTGCCCCGAGACCCAGACGCTGCAGCCTTTGTCAGAAAGACAAACGTATTGTGCTTCAACTGCAAGAAATATCTCTGCAAAGAACACACTAAAAGTGTCACATTTTGCCACACATGCATCTAAACACACACACACACATACACAAGCATGTTCTTGCACACAGAGACTTTTACTCTGATTTTGTTTTTTATTAGTTTTGAAACTAGTAATTGATTTCTATTGGTTTGATTTGCTTGATTGGTTGTTGTTTGTTTGACCTTGCAAATCTATATTTTGTGTTATGACCTGTTCTGCTTTTCATTTTGTTTATATTAAAGTTCTATTGCTGAAAAAAATACTTTTTTGCCTTTTTCTTGAAGTAAATATATATGGGTCGAAATTGACCCGTAACACCATAGATGTTACTATAGTTAATAATATTAAAATGAAAAAATAAATAAAACAAATTTGTTTAAGAGATGTGTTCTAATACCCCTCTGTAATAGTCAGGTAACACAACAACCTTTTATTTATTTATATGTTTCTCTTGAGGTTCATTTTACAATTTTTTAAAATTGAAATCGAGAGGTATACTGACAAAAAAAGGCCCAGAGGCCCACACCAAAAATATTAAAACCAGTATTTTCATGGATAAGGAAGCCTAACAAGGTAACCAAGAGATGAGAAACAAATTGGATGATAGCTAGTTGTTTTTAGTGTATTTTACAGCTGATTTAAGACACGGGTCAAAACTGACCCGTTAACATAAGAGATGGTAACAGAAAGCTAACACAAGAGGAAGGTTAATCCTCTGCATTATCTCACCTTCTCTGATTTAGCCTCAGAAGAACACATGTACTCAATATTTCTGAAACACTCAAAGTCTGATAGATCTTGCGAAGGCACTCAAATCATCATTACTAAGACTAACACTACTTTTTGTCCTTTCACTTCCATGATGAAATTCCTGCATCATTGCTCCCTGACCCATCGGTCAGCACCGCTGTTCATCACTGATGGCTGCAAACCCATGACGAGATCCTGGTTTTCCTCAAAGCTGCGTGATCTCTGCCTGAGCTGCGGCCTACCCCCTGAACGCTAAGAATTGGTGTGGCTACAACTGCAGCTCTCCATGTGCCTACCTCAACACTAAAATCCCTGGGCCGCTGGTCATCCTCTGCCTACCAACGCTACGTTAGGCTCCACAAAAAGGAGATCTTGACCGCGCAAAAGCTCATGAGCTTCTGCATCCCCTAATGCATTAATGAATACTGCCTTGCTGCCTAATTCTATTGTTGCATTTCAGGTGGTTTGCTGGTGCCTAGGCCCACACATAGCAGTTTCACGAGATAGTATATTCCTCTAGTGGCCGAGGTGCTCATGGGGAATGGCCACACAGCAGCTAGTGCCTGGGCCAACACATAGAAGATCCTCACATCAGCAGCGTCAGGCTCCGAATCCGGTCAGTTTTGGGGGGTTTAAGATATTTGCTCATCACTCCCCAATATCTCATGTAAACATATCTGCTGGGAGTGATGAGGTTGGAGCCTAGATGCCAAAGTCTAGTTATATTCAGTCAAACAACTCACACTGAAATGTTTATTGTAGCAGCAGAAGTGGATTTATTGAAGAATGACAGCCCACCTGTGTGGTTTACATAATAAGGAAAGCACATACAGTACTGCATTTAACATCACCCTGTTGTGTTGTGTTTACCCTACTTTCTAGAATCCAACACCACATGCTGACACAATGCTGAGTAGAATGGACTTCCAGGTTAGCACAGGGCTGAGGCCCAAACCCTGCAGTTGTGATGTTTAGAGTTCAAATCTATGTCACCCTCTTCTTTCTGTGTGTCTCCCATCTCTCCTGTTGCTGTACACCATCAAATGAAGGGAAATACCTCCTCCAAACAAACCACACTTATTATGTTGTCACATTCTAGGATCCCATCTTGAGCACATATTATGAGTGATATGTCTGCCGTTGAACGAGGCACGAATAAATCTGCTCTACTTCCTTTCTGGTAGGAGTAATTGGTTGGCGGCTGACCAATCTCAATACATTGCAGCATAATGAACTACTTCATTAAGCTTAACTACTCCCAGGAAACCAGCAGAGCACATGTACGTATTTGACTCCATTTCTGTTGACTACCAAAGGAGACTATATTTATATGCCATGACAGCTTATTCCTCTTTCCACTGTGCACCAAAATATAGTTGGAAATAATTACTCTACACAAAATTGCATCCTTCTTTTATGTAGCTAATCATATTAAAAAGGACACTGGCAGCTCATTTCTGAACCTGAGTAACAAATTAAAGAAAAGCAAACTATATGGATTGGGACCCATATGAGATTATGGCCCTATTTCTGGTGGCTCCCCACACAACAGGAAGGCCAGTATACTTCATTAGGCCATCCCTCAAAATGTAGGACATTTCTAAAATGTGGATACAGTACTGAAAAAAGAAAAGTACAAATGCTTTGCCTAGAGCCTTCACAATTTTACCTGAGGTAGTGTGTCTGAATTAAGTCAGTGTGGAAATGGTGGCAGAAATAAGACATTAAATCAAATGTGAGCAATGAGATTAGCTGCCAAAATGAGATGTCCTTGTTAAATCTTTTCCCTCAAGCTCACCTGCCTTCTTTTACTTTCTTTGAATTATTTTTTGTGTGTGTGATGAGCACTGCTGCTTTACATGTGGAAGGGGCTTAGGAGTGGGAGATCACTACACTTCTGGTATATATTGTGTATGTAGCACCCTTAAAAGAGTAAAAAGATCCTCCATTTCATCAGGGTTAGGATTATAGGCTACTTTATGACAATCACTTCATAAAATGACATTTTTAGGACTCATCATGAAATACAATCGATGAAACTAATGTTCATCTTGTGCTAGCATATTTTCACTAACTCTTTCTGAATGGAAAGGATTTGTTTAGTCTCTTTTGCTTCATACCAGACTGAGACAGATTGGGAAGGTGTTTATCTATTTTCCAATAAGCAGCATTGTGCAAGTACAAAACACGTTTTATTCTCTGTGTTACTTCAATAATTAATGCTTAGGACTTTCAATGTCATCTGAGCTCAATTGCAGCATGATTTCAAAATGTATTAACAAAGCTACTAGAGATTAGAGTGAAGCAAGTATTCTTGTAGTTGATTTGCACAGCTATTTTCTGGGCAGGTCCATTGTGTAGCAGGCATCTCCTTGTTTAGGTTATGAATACAAAATCATGTTAATATGGCAGAAGAGAACAATGGCAATGATTAAATGTGTGGTTGTGCATGCATTCATTTGCTCATTGGCATGCTAAAGTAGCGCTTACCTTATCAGCAGCAGATTGCATTCCGCCACTGGTAATTACTTTACTAACTTTGACATTTCCATGACAGTGACAAAAGGAAGTTAAATTGCTCCAGTTTTTTTGTAGTTCATATAAATAAGGATATTTAAGCAGCCAGGATGTTCATTCTGTCCCACAGAGGTGACCCACCTACCTGGAATAGAACCAGAAAGAAAAGAGTGTTGCGTTCTGTCTCAGAGTGATGCCATGGTTACTGATCATTCAAACAGCCTAACAATTCAAGGCTTCGAACCTGCTCATAACACACTCAGTGAATAAATGATATACTCGCTTTTGAAAATATTGTGGGTGTGATGATACAAAAGTCTCTGATTGTATCCTCAGATGATCCAATCAACCTTTTTCCATAAAAGTGACCATCTAGACTACAATTCAACTACAAAACAGAAATCTAGACACGTTTAAGCAGTGTTTCAAAAATGGTGATGCTGACTTCAAAGTATTTAGTCACTGAAAGACAAGTTGCTACTAGTAGCTAAAAGAATTTGCCTGGTGTGGACTACTTGGAGTGTTGCAATTAAAATAACATAACCTGAATTTACTTGGTAAATTCAGGTTATATCTATTGAAAACCTGGGGAGAAACACAAAATATACTTGGTGCTCTTCCCAGAAGCTTTAGCAAGAATCCTCTAACACTGTGTCCTAACTGAATGCGATGCGAGCGAGCATCAGCGACAAAATCAGTTTGATTGAACTGTTTTCTATAGGAATGTCCTAACTTGCCACGAGCGATGCTGAACTTTTGCCAGACACCCTGTCTGTATTTATTCCTGTCACTTGCACTGAAAGCCTGGATCATGGATGAGGAAAGGCTGATACACGAAGTTGAAATTATAATGAAATTAATTAATAATTTGGCCTAATCCTCTCCAAGTCTGTTTTGGTTTTGTTGTTTTTTAGCTGAACTGGAGTAACCTTGTCAAGGTAAATGACCATTGCTAATAACAATGTACTTGCTGTTGGATATATTGTATGCCATTCAGCGTCCAATGTTACGCAATGTGACACGATAGTCGGATGCTCAATTGCTTTTAGGACACGATGTTAAACCCTGAGCCAGTTGCTTCTTTCTTTCATTTGAGCTTGAGGTGAGACTTCATGAGATGAAATGTAATCTAAGGCTCTAATAATTGACATCATAAATTCTTTAATCACTACTGGCTTGTTATCCAACAAACACCTGACCACACAGCAGGTTGGTTTGAAAGTAAGTTACACTTGTATCTCTCTCTATCAAGCCTGATGGCAACAGTAAGATCAAAGTTCCCTGGTGAAGTCAGAGTGGAGCATAGAGGCTGACACCTTTCTCTCTGTCTGCAGGGACCCTTCCTCTCACTGCTGGGATGGCTGCAACCACACTATCATCATTTGTCACTTCAAAAGCTCTGTTTGACAGCGTCAATTTGACAGTGGCAGTGTGTCCATTGTGACAGTGATTGGCAAGGGAGGTCTGCGCTGTGTGTAGAGGGCGATAACAGGACAACAGTTAAAGACAACCACTGTCCCTCCTGGTAAGAAAAAAGATGAAAAAACACATGATGAGATGACAATGCCCTGGCTGGCTGTAGATATCAAAGAGGACATATTCAGGGAGGGGAGGAGAAGACCGGCTTCATCTCTTCAGAGTAATGTGGGTGTCCACATGTCCACCATTCACCTCTGTCTCACACAGCTTAATACCAGTAACTAAAGAATCAGGCTTAGCCAGCCAGCAGTGAGTGAGAACACCATCCAGATAGGGCTGGACTCACTAACAGTGACTGAACGTCTTCACCACTTCCACAGCTGCTGCACATGTATGGAAGCATCTGCATTCCTGTGTGTCCATGTTTCTCAACTAATTTATTGAGATTTATCCATTAATTTGCCACTTGTCTGCATATAAAATGTATACTACAGTTAAAAGGTTGCATAGCTTTGTCTCCTAAATCTCAAAGTGTGAAACTGAAGTGGGGCTTTACTGGTGAATTCAGGGCAAAGAAACCAACAACAATAAAAACATGTATCCTCAGCAACCACCTGGGGAAACATGTTAAAACAAAACATGGCAAGCAGTTGTCTTTAGATGGCCCCTGAAATGCAAATGTGTCCAATATACCGGACCCACTAAAGATCTGTGATCTGTTTTAACTAGTAATAAAAGCAGTGCTCTCAGCAGACCAAGGACAGAGGATTTGCAGCGCTGCCATTTAAATTCCACTCAGAGGTGTGAGCCTCCTGAATGTATGACTGGCTACATTTTCTCTTAGATCTTACTGGACTTGTAAAGAGAGGACATAGAACATATAGGGTAGTAATATGGTTTTATTCATTTGACTACCAAGTATGAACAATGCAACTACTACAGTGCAAGTGTGTGTGGAGAACATAGTTATACAGGGTCAGTGAACAGGAGCAGCATTTAGGTTTCTGGACTAGACTAGAACATGGATAGTTTCCTCTTCTATTACTTAGGTATGCAAGAAGATGCGTTTGCTGCAGGCTGCATTTTTGCACTTGCTAGTTCAATTCATTCAGTGACATGACTTTTAATCCTGAGTGACCTTTTTTCTGCAGTGGTGGGATTTAGTGCTAAGAGAGAATGAAAGAGAGTGGAGGACATGGGATCTCTACTGCCTCTCTCAATCAACAGACGTTTGTGGATTTGTACATAACATTTACACACTTTTTTTTGGCAATGCAGTGTGAGGATAGACACAGGGTAGAGAGAGAAGGCTGTCGTGGAAGCCAGAGTGTGCATGTACAGGCAGGCTAAAGTCAATAAAAGTCTTTGCTCCACACTGGCACAAGCAAGTATTGGGAAAATCACTATGAAGTATTTGCTGGGCCCAATAAATACACACAGGTCATCCAAGGTGCTTACAGAGCAAGGCTAGACCTCTAAAATCATTCAGCACTACCAGTCTCTCTTAATATCTGCTAGTGTTACAAAGTTATCACTTTACTGCTTGAAAGTCATATCACTGCAGAACCAAATATTAAAAAGCAAAATCCAATATTATTGGCCTATGGATAAACTGAAAATATCTCAGCTCTGATTTTTCATTTTTTTCTTGTACAAAATGAGACTGATCACATTCTCCACTATGGTGAAGTAACAACCACATCTATCTGACATTCTTTACTTGATTGATCTATTTCCTCTCTTTTTTTCAATATATATCAATTCTATATAGATATATAATCTCTATAGAGATTTTCCAAATTGTGAACTGTATGGAGCACTTTGGAGGTTTGAGTGGCTTCTGTGGTACTCTCCAAGCCATTGTCTGTTAATGATTTCAAAGACCCCATGAGTCGCTGCAGCTCTTTCATGTCAAGACTTTTGAGCTTTACATGGCTTGACAAGTGCCTTACTCCCACAGGGCACAAGGGGGGAGACACAGTGAGGCAGCAGGAGAGGGAGAGGGAAGGGGAAAGAAGAAGGGAAGGAGAATAGAGATAAAGTGAAGGATTTAAATCAGACCAGTTTTGTTGTCCCATCAGTGAAAAATTGGAGGCAGATGTGCAGTTAGTTCACCTCTCAAAGTTTTGTTATAATATGCCACTCACTCCTAGTAACAGGGATTTTCAAAGACACAGATTCCTTGGTTCCATTTCCCAAGTTTAGCTGCCTTGCATGTGAGTTGATCAAACTGACAGAGTTCCTGTGCCCCAGAGATGCCAGGCTTGCCAAAGCGTCTTCGCTACCCCTCCCCTCCTACTCGGCATTCCACTTGACAAACTCGAAGTGGCACCTTGGCGGTGCAGCATTTTTATTGTTGCTTTCCCCCAAAAGTACCTCTCCTGCACTCATAGAACCTGAAAACTTGGTAATAAATATGTGATATCATTTTCAGGTTTGTTGTTTCCTTTTTTCCACATACAGTTTCTCTGATTGCCCTTCTGTCAGCTCAGAGTACTCAGTGAGAGTACTCACAACAGCCATGGATCTGCTCATTAACATGTTTTCATTTTAACTCTCTCGCCTTCAGGAAGTAGTCTTGACTGGAGGTTGGCATTGACCTCACACACTGTCCATGCCTCTAGAGACTCAACATTAAGGCAAAGAGTTCTTAGGTAATCCAGCAGAGCTTCATACAAATGCAAACCACAGGAAACTTCAAGGGGCAATGTGCTTCCTCCTTGCCAAGAGCCTTTAACAACCTCAATTGCCAAGACCTGCAACTCTGTCGCTCTGCACTCCCAAGAGAAACAATCATCTCTTCTTTGTTCATGGAAAGATGTTTATGTTGAAACAGCAGTCATGGAACCTGTTTAGATCTGTTCTTTCTTCCCCAAAATTGATTCCAGAAAAGAAAAGTTCCAGTGATCTCTGATATATTGTGGTAATGAAGAAGTCTGTTTAATACACTGTATGTGTGAGAGACCTACATTTCAGTTCTAAACATAATGCAGTGGAAAGAAGGTGTGGAGGTAAGAGAAGATGGGTGGCTTTTGACTCTGACAACCTACATTGAATGCCAAAATCAAACAATAGGATTTCTAAGTGATGTTTTAATTTTTACTGTAGTGTTTCTTACAAACAGGTTTTATGTCACTCAACTGTGGTGTCTGGTATAAATCAGCCAGACCAGTGTTTGTAGCATTAGCTGAGTGTTGGAATGGGCAAAATGAGCAAATGAAATGACTTTAATGCAGCATCAACGTTGGTTCAGCTCTCTCAAATGGCTTTTCACGCAAGGAACAAGTCCTCAATGGTTAATGTCTGGTTACGTTTAGGCAACTAAAGTTTAGTGAATGCCTTTGGTGATGGTTAAGGTTAGGTAAACACTGTCTTAGGAGTCAAAAGAAACCAATGTTGACTTCCCTAAGATGTCTTGTGGTGATAAAATGTAACACTACTGACAGATAACATTCATTATTACTTCCACCACAGGTCACTTGTCAGAAAAGCATACCATTGGTCATTTTCTGTCATTTCAACATACAACATGCTGTCACTTTTTTGATGAGGACTGTCTCGAATGTCTCAAAGCACACCCATCATCTGGCTTAGTCTTTAATGGCTAATAATCAATAAAAATAATAATAAAAGAGCATGTGTGCTCAGTCATACCACCCTGTATAAATAAAAGGCTCAACAAATAAATATAAATAATAACCATAAATAGGTTTGGGATGCTCCTAATAAAGCATGTCATTTAATAATGACTAACACATTTCACAAACCTTTAATTAGGAGGTTTACTGTATGCTCATAACCATTGCCTATGCCTCCCATGTCTTTAATGGGTGAAAAGGACTTTTCTGCTGCAATTAATTATGACAAACATAATGTTCACACTGATCATGTAAATAACATGTCTTCTGTCCATCATAGTTCATGCTCATTTGACAAAGTAGCAGTAGTAGCCAACACCAGCCCCTTACCCTTACCCTCGTCACTGTCTCTCTCTGATAGTAACATTCCTGGTGCTCCTTCCAGTTCCCTCCAAATGATTCATGTACACTAGGCTCCCTCTCTCTTTCATTTCCTTTGCACTGAGTCTTGCAGCAGCCAGGCCTTGATGAAGCCCTCCCTGATAAACATGTGCAGTCATGCTGCTTGAAGTTGATACAGATTCTAACATGATTTTGATTTTACACTGAAGAAGCCACTTTAATATGTTAGATTTGAATGGATTGTACTGTATGAAAATGACTATATATTAGTGTGATTAATCTATATTGTGTTGGTTATATCCATACAGAAATGGAAATACACATCAGAAGTATAAGAGAAGGAAATATTGCAAAAACATCTGGGAGAAAAACTAAAGTTGATCTGTAGCATAATGCTGATAACAAATTCCACATTTCAGCCTACATTATGTAGTGAGCCTAATCTGTGAAACATGAAATCCATTTCAAGAAATGAAGTTATGTTTGTAAAGAAAGCATTTAAGACAGAATGATTTGATAAGACTGTTTCTGAGAGTCAACCCTGCCTACGTAGCTTCTGACTACATCATCGATCTCTTAAGCCCATGTGAGATGGAGTGAAGCCTGGGATCCTTGGGCAAAGTTTTCTTAGCCATTTGAAAGTCTTGGTTTGAAACTGGAGACTTAAGACTTTAGACTATAAAACAGCTTAGACAGCCTTTGCCTGAGGATCTCAGGCTGCATTTCAGCTCAGATGAGCTTAAAAGATCAATAATCTAGCCAAAGGGTAAACCCAGGTCGGTCATAAAAGTCTTCAGCAAACCACAAAATTTACAACTGACCAGCAGCCACTGCAGAGAGGCTTAAAGTGGGGCAATGTGATCATGTTTTATTTGTTTGATGTTAAACGTGTCATTGCTACCCTTTGAACATGCTAGAGCTGATTGATGGACTCCTGCTGTGGAAATTTTTAAAATAAAAAAATGCTACATTTTCCTGGTCAAACATGGAATTATATTTGGACTCTCAATGGATAAAATAATAGCAAAGATATTAACCTCATGGCGATTTTAATATTCTTTTACATGATCTATATTGTACTAGTTTTGCCAAAAGCAGCAAAAAAGAGTTCTCAGACAGCCCCATGGAGGTTCTATGCGTGGAGATGTGAAAAATTATCAGGAGCACAGCTTCACTCCCTCTACAATGCACATGAAAACACATTCCACATACCAGTTCTCCTGCTCTGCAGACAGGCTTTTTGATGACAACAGATGAATAATGTATTCATTCATTACATCTGGTTTGAAGGAAATGTCTACTAACAACTGTGTTATCACAAGAGTGTGATTTTATATAATATTATTTCAAGAAGGTGTCTGATTTTTCTTCCAGTCAAACGTCTTCAATAGGGAGACCATAAACATCCTGGGCTCCTGAGAGTCACAGAAACAGCATTTATACCAAAACTCTCATTAGCTCTCTCATTAGACAGAGGAAACCTGTTTCACTATTTTACGCATTTCCTAACAATATTTAATACAATTTATAATCACTTTATGCAGTTATTGCATGTTTTTACAAAGATAAACAGCATAGTTTTGAAATATTCATTCACAGGGTTAGACTTTTACAAAATATTAGAGTTATTACTGCTGCTCTCATGATGGTGATTAGTCCATTGCATGTCGTTCCTTTGGGGGGTTGGAGTTGTAAGTGAACTCTTAAAATAAAGATATAGAAAAGCAGAGCCGCAGGCTTTGCTGGAAGGCTTCAGTATCCGCCTGTAATCTGTTAGAAATGCATCCGTCTGGTGCCCTCTCTCATCCAGCCAAGATACTCTATTTTCTCTATTTTCAGTGGAGCTGTCTCCTTTGCTCTTCCAAAGCATCCCAACTTCTCGCCTGTGGAGCATCATTTTCACAAAGCCCACCCACTCTAAAAGCCCCCCCACCTAAATCCACTCTGCTGCCCCCCCCACTGCTTTGCAGAGAAAGTGTATGCTCCTCTACCTTTCTCTAGCTGCTATCTGATCTGACATTAGGGCCTTTTATAAGGTTACCTCCCACTCACATCCCTCATTACTAGACCCTCAGAGGTGCCATCATCACTTTAGGTAAGGCTACAACAAACTGCACTTTCAGTCCAAGGGCTTCGCTGTTTATCATTTTCCACTCTCCCCCAGCATGCCCTGAGAGGCTGCCCCGCTTCAGTGTCTCCTCGCTTATCAACTCAGTTACTGTGACAAGGCTTGTGAACCTTAACCAAGTCTTGCCTTGAGTCTGGTCTTCTCTGTGTAAGGCCACACATTTTTAGACTTTTTTTTTTTGTTATTGTCCCCTAATGAAGAATTGGGAGGCATATTTAATGGCCACTCTGTGCCTGCTGGATACAGGCTAATGGATATGGGGGACAGTGGGGCTCGTGTTGGACTGTTTATGACTTGGGCCTAAGCCAAGCAGCAGTGAATGAGCACAGTGACTCAGAGGGGCCATATTTGATTCACGTCATACTGGGGTGGGAAACCCTACCATGAAGACTGAAAAGCAGATGCTGGAATGGCGATATGGGAATGGGTGACAAGTGACATAAATATTATTATTATATTTTTTGATATAATGGGAGATGAGGTGAGTTCAAATTAAAAGCTACAAACATGATTGTAATTCATAAAGTTACATAATTAAAGTACTCAGCTTCTTCTTGTAAATTACATTTTTTCTCAAATGCATCAGTGTACAGTAAGTTGTACCTGACAGCTAATTTTATAGCAATTGATTAAACAGCTAAACAGCTAGCAGACACAGCTAATGTTACCATAAGCAATAAAGGCTCTCTGTCCTACCAAGTGAGTACTACCAAGGACATATATTTACAATGTTAGCATATTATTCATGGACCTAATTGCTGACAATTTATTTCAATGACAGGTGGCTGCTATCATTACATTTGGGATCAGTATCATGGATGTTCGGAAAGTCGCCAATTTGGATCTTTGTGGGCAATTTGGCCTCCAGCGTCTGCTAATTTATTTAATCAGTTTAGTACACATTTTTTGACTGCTAACTGTCTGACTGTTGCATTTATTTGCATCTGATTCAGTCTCTGTAACAGGTTTCCCGCCCCAAGCATGAAATGCCGTACGTATGTGAATAAAGAACAAACAATGATTGGCATTACAATAATGGTGTCTGCTAATTCAACCTTTAACATCAAATCAAGGGAGGCAATATAAAATTTCTGAAAATTAAAATCAACTCCTGTATCTTTCCTGATCACTGGATCTGCTGGTATTTGGTGTGTGTAGACATTTAATCAGATGTTGTAGAACAGCAGACATAATTGTTCATAAACCTGCCAGAGACATGCAGTACCATTTTCAAAGGAGGGATGAATGTCACAGCCATCAATCATTCTTATTTACCCAGCCAGGGAGGTTTCACTTTGAAGAACCCAAGCATGTCTGAAGCCATTCACACTGTAAGACCAAAAACTTAAGACACAAACTTTATCGGGCCTTATCAGAGGGGACTTTATTAGGAAGGTCTTCCAGATCTGCAGAGAGGTTGAAGTGGACGGGTTCAAAGAAAGGATGCAGAGGCACCCCACCCCCACCCCCTTTACTGCGTAGAAAAATAATGAGGCCAGATTAAACAGAGCGCACTCAGATCCCAGACAAATGCCGAGCATTAATGACAAGAGTATCATGATGCAGACACTGGTCAGTACACTAAGGTATTGGCTGAGCTACTTTACTGACTAGGGAGAGAGCCTATTTTATGCAGCAACCAGACTGGAATAAACAACAAAAGCCCTAAACGAGTGTCGACTGGGAAGCGTGAGGTGCACTATTATATTCAAGCGGCACAACACCTTTGTGATGGGCTGCATGGTAATGGCAAGGAAACACATCATTATCTGGAGGTGAGGTACTTGGTTCCACGCTCCATGTCTTCTGCCCTCCCCCTCCACGAGTTCTTGTGTACAAGCTAAAAAGGTTTATTTACATTTATATTGCAAAAGCGTGGCATACACATGCTTCTTTGCACACACTCACGCACTGCGCACTTATGTCCACATATATAGGCATACAAACAAAAACCCTTTTGCACCATTGTTCATCTAAAGAAGCCCTTAACTATGAGCATTTGTGTGTACAGCTGTATGCATCTGTGTGACTGGTGTGAGAGTGAGTGAATGAGTGAGTGAGTGACTCAAGCTCTGAATAAAGAGATAAAATAAAAACACTCACATATCTACATCAACAATGGAGAAAGCCAGCTCTGTCCAGGTAGATAGCACTGTGCTGGGAAAATGCGGGCAAACACTGCCTTCCCATATCAAATCAGCAGCTCAGTTGTGCCTGCCGTCCTGCAACATGAAACACTGTGCACAACCTAACAGCTCTCTCAATAGCTGCAGCCGTTTGTTTACCCCAGCCGCCTCCGAGCAGTGCCAGGAAACGCCAATGGAACTGCAGAGTGCAACACGACCATAGATCTCCGCGACAGAGAACAAGATTCATGTCTGCAATACCATAGAAAACAATATGTTGATTTTCGTACTATTTACCCCCACACTGCTTTGGCTAGGCCACTGAATGATGAAATGATTGCAGCAGAAATAATCTGAAATCCAAGTAAATAAAAAATAGAAAATACAGCATGTTCAGCAATCACCCACAAGTGGACTTGCACATGCATACACCCACAAACAAACACACACACACACTGATGCTCAACCAAACAAGCAGTACCTTCCCATTTACAGATTGTCACTGGTTGGCAGGCCTTCCACCTAGACAGCATTAAAATGTGTCTCCCTTCTTCTGCCTTCAACTTCTTTTCCAATTTCACTGTGGTTTAAGCTGCAACTGTGCAACATCAATCATTAACAGGAGGGATTCTCATTAACTGCAGCTCAGAAAGCCAAACCTGCCACATAGTTACTGTAACCTTCACTTCTGCTCAATCCCCTGCCTCCCTCTATATCACAACAACCCCTAAAGGAAATCCATAAGCTTATCAATGTGTATTGATTTCCAGTTGATTAGGATGATTTCAGGTAACAACCCGACTGTGTCTTGTCATTATAGACTTCTATGCCGGCATTAAGAGAGAGGTTAATGGCTGTGATGAGGTGCTGAGGGAGAGGCCTCTGAAGCCTCATCTGTAACTTCCTGTGCATTGACTTGTTCTGAGGTCATCAATCCATCAGTAATATGGAGGAGATGTATGCTGCATAACGTTGCATTAAAGAACTGACAGAGCTATGCTTTTCCTTTGGATGTAGTTGCAGGGAGAAGCACATCTCACTACTGTAAAATACTAACTGTTAGCTTTTAAATATGCTGTTTGTCAGAATATATTGGATTTGGGTTGGGTGAGGATGAGAGGAGGAAGATACTCAGGGTCAGTGTCCGTTGTGTTTAGCTATTTATGGACTAGGTAGTAATAAGTATTATATGAACACCATTTGAGCCAGACATTTATAGGAAGAGCTTCTATAATGAATGGTATATGACTGGGGAGTGGCTTTGAGGTTGAGAAATCCCTCTTCAATATGACATTTATGCTATTTTGTTACTTTGTCATTTTTAAGGTAAGACAAGGCAACAGTAGTCTAATGAATCTCACTGCCACAATACCTTTTGAGCAGTGATTTCCAATAATATCTTGATGGAAATATGGGCTGTGCTGCAGGGCTGGACCAATACAATAATATCACCTCACCAATACTGGATTTTATTAAAAAACAAATATCAGCCTGTCAGAATGTCGACAAAACTCATGTTTGTATCAGATGGCTGTGGAAGGATTTTACTGCAGTTAGTGTCGGGTGGTAAAGCCTGTATATACGTTATATGATGATATCATAATGCCACAGTGTATTACATCTTTATTTCTCGGGCTCCTCCTGAGTCAGCTGCTTTTAAAGACATCATCATTAGGTATCCTGACTGAGAGCGAGTGGACGGGGACCACAAACATGTCTCCTGGTGAGATACTCTGTGATTACCTATTGTTTTACTTCAGTGATAAAACCATTACAATGTTTACCTCTGACATGCTAAAACATAGAGTAACAATAGCACAAGTAGAGAAGTGTCATAATGTCATTAGCTAACATTAGCCAACATAAGCTACTTGTCATACCAGACCAAGTAAGCTTGTAGCAGCAAAAGTCCTGTGTGTATAGAAATGAAGTGTGTTTTATTGCTTATGAACTGAACTTTTCATTTGTAAGAGGAAGATTTTGTTGTTTTTATGTCAAAAGTTACATAGTTTGTTTGACTTTAAGTTAACACACTTCACAGAATGTCAGTATTATGGGTTTTAAGTAAAAGTGCCAGTCTATGATGGGCAGGTTCAGGGGCTTTTATATCCTGACAAGAGTGAAAAATCTAGAAAAACAAGACCTCTTAATATGTTTTGGACATGCAAATGCTGACTATCAACACAAAGCTGATATAGCTCTCAGCCGCTTCTTTCCACAAGTTTTGATATCAGTGTCAGCCATGAGCTATACAGTGCAGTGCCCCGAAATGTCTGTAGTCTGACCACAAAAATCAAGCAACTTTTTGAAAGAGCTGTGTGTGTGTGTGTGTGTGTGTGTGTGTGACAGATGAGGCATAAACAAGCACAATCACGCTCCACTGGGAAAGTCAATATGGCCTCCCTGTGTTCAAAAGATGAGGTGACGTACCGGTCATGCCCCCAGAGGGAACCCCTGTCTTCTTCAACCACGGGTGAGACAGAGGGTTCAAGTGTTGTGTCATGGTGTGTTCACCTGACGGACAGCAGTGTTATCTGGAGGTCAAGTCTTGCAGATCCCTGAATGAATCTTGCTGTTGATTCACAACAACCACTTGAGACACATACGGGGGTACAGGTGTTGTTGAAGTTGCTCTGAGCTGAAGGGAAAGTTTAGGCTCAGTTGATTATATGTGACTGATGGCAGCAATCACTGCTGAGTTACCAGGAGATCAACCTGAGAAGCTGATGAGCATTTCATTGCTCATCAACCACTAAGCACCGGGAATGAATAGTGTTTACAATAACCTAATGCAGGACTGAAACACGTTCATCTTTAATAAAGGATCAGGAAAAAAAGTAAGAGCTTGTGGTCTCATTTTGATTAAATCAAGTAGGTATGAATATGAAGCTTTTATAGCATCATGATTAATATGCAAACATTTAATTATTCTCACAGAATTAATGACCAACCTGTGACAAGCAGGCCAATCATATCATACCCATTCATATTTGCCTCGTGGTTCCCACAGATGAAGGCACAGATTTTGCCTTCATTAAGAAGTGCATTCATATTTTACTACACAGATTGAAAGGTGTGAAAAGACAAAAAGTATAGAGTATATAAATGAACTTATTGCTTACCAGTGGTATGCAGAGTGCCCCCAGATGGTGCATTGTTATGACTTGTATTATGATTCATTGAAAAATGCTTAAGCAAACCACTAAAACTGTGTATCTTGAATGTAATGTACTAAGAAACCTTGGGTACGATAATGCTTTGCAAGATAATGTTAAGATTTTGTATTTTAACATTACTATGTTTCTTGGGTTGTTAATATCCTCAATCTTCAAAAGTGAAAAAAGACTTTAAAATCATTCCTTTTTCTTTTCCTCCAAACAGTGGAGCAACTGCATTAACTTTACTTTGCACAAATAATACACACATAAACCACATAAACCTAAAGCTCCATTTTTCTCTTCCTTCAAACCAAAATGGTCCTTAACAATCGCAAAGCTAAAGACCTTCACAATTTCAATACTGAGCTCAAGAACCAAAAATGAATATTCTCCATTCTTTAATGTGAGTGCTGGCGAATAACCAAATGTGACATAAACAAAGTCAGCTCATTCCACAAAGATCTGCCGTATATTCCAGCACAATAAGACAAAGTCAGCAACTCTACATAAAAACGGGCTGTCAAAGCGTGATCTTGGTGATTAAATGCCGTCATCTAAAATGGCTTGGACACATACTATGAATGCCCCAAGAGTGGATCTCCAAAGTGGCTCTCAAATGGACACCACCAGGAAAAAGGAAACGAGGCAGACCAAAGATCATCTGGCTAAGGACAGTGGAGGTGGAGCTGCTGGAGATGGGGCGAGGTTCAACTAAAGACAACCTAGGTGGAGGAACATTATCAATGCCTTATGCCCCAAAGGGGGCAAAGAGCAGAAGTAAGTTTTATGTGGCCATCATTTTCTTGTGTTCTTTCTTTTGACAATCCCATGTTCTCTGCATTAACAGTTTTGCTAGCTTTGACCATTTAAGGAAGCTCCCTTCAAGGCAAGCCTTAAAGCTGCACAAGGCAAAACTTTATTTAACAATCCAGTTTTCTCACAAGTCACAATGTGATCCATCGTCATTAGCTGAGACACCATAGATGCATCATTGCAATTATTTAAACCAGTTCAACGTGATTTTAATGTATTATTAGTGCCAACTACATGATTCATGGGTTATGAAGCCTTCAATCTTTCACAATTTTCTGTCAGCTACAAAAAGATGCCTGTTGCACCTTTAAGATATACAACCATGCCATAACCTCCTCTGACCCAGTGCTATGGCTTTCATCCTCAACTTCATCCAAAGTCCACACAGAAACCATCCATTTCCAAGCGTCAGTCAGTAGGCTTCTGTCTCTCCATCACTCTTCCTCTCTCCCACGTTTTGCGCCAACCTGATGGTGCCAAAGCCAGCCTAGGATGGCAAGAACACAGGAGGAAGGCTGCCATCTCCAGAAGGAGAGTCAGATGGCAGCAGGGATTCTTTGTCTCCTTCCCTTCTCTCATCTCCTCCTCTTTTGGTTCAGGCTGATGTCCTCGCACTCTGATTCCACCCGCAAGAAATGCAAATCATCACACTTGATCATTTCTGTCAAAAGCGGAAGTGACAGCAGTTTGTATGTGTGTGCTTGTGTGTTGGCCTGGGCTCATCTGCATGCATACAGAGACTGCTCACCTGCAATCTCCTTAAACGGTGCATGATAACCAGTTTTGCTGAGCATGGGGATCTGGCACAGTGTACGGGTTATTAACGGCTCGAGGTTGTCCAAGTTCTGACAGCTGCAGGAGGATGCTTTACTCCTGTGTGATTTGGACCCAACCCCCAGCCTCCTGTGGATTACAGCTCCAAAAACCCAGAGGACTGAGTAATACATAATGTGCAGCCAACCTAATTAGAGAATCCCACTAACTCTGGGAATACACAGGTGAGATCAACTATCCTCAAACACTGCAGATTAACTAAAGCAGAGGGGAGCTTGCTCGATTTTTCAGCTAAAAACCCTTTTGTGTGGTGCACTGGGGAGCACAGGGCTATAAAGCATTGCTTCTGCAAATGAAGCAGTCATTTGGAAACTGTTGCAAATGTCCCCTTTCAGACTTACACTTTACAAAAGGGGGTGGGGGGGTGGGTGGTCGACTCAGTTTGCTCCAACACCAGCACACACTCATACGCTCATAAAACTAGGCAATAAAGCTGCTATCCTCTTGAGAGTTGATGTACAGTGCCTGAAAGAGAGCTACTGAGAGTCATATTAAAAGCTTTAATACCAGTGTCAGAATCAAATTAGTGGTGGTGTGCCACAGCCTACAGTGTGCATGTGTGTGCAGTGTGTGCCTTGTGCTAGAAAACCTGCCTAGTCAGGCTGAATCCACACACAAGTCACACACGGCTGACTGCGAACGCTCACCCTCAACATTAAGTTCAGCAATAACATTTGGAAGATATCCATTTAGAGCTGGGACTCCAGATGAGTGAGCAAGTTAAAACAAGAAGTCGGTGGCACAACAGGTGAATTAGATTGAATCCCAAGGGGAAACAGGAATGGGAAAAACAGCATGATGCTTGAGTAAAGTTTTCGCCTCATCTCACAGTGTTTCTGTACAGCCATACTGTTGCTGAGGACACTCCAGCTGTAAGTATTTGATTGTATGTGACTTGCAGCTTTCATTGACTCCAAAAAAAGTCCAGTTTAAAGTCAGTTTCTGCTCATTTACCACATGCAGCAATATTGGAGGTGAATTAGTGTTTAGAGATATTTTTTACTCTTTTCTGATTCCTAAGCAAGTATCTAGAGCAATAATAATCTCCATTGTCACAAAACATTTATGGAAAAAAGTGTAAACCCACATGCCAGAAATGAACCAGTCATTTCAGATTCAGTGAATGGACTGGAGCTGTGGCAAATGTGAAGTCATCACTAGCCACAGGATAGGGGCAAAAATAAAAAAATCAATAAGACCAGTCAGAGCTTTTAAGGCTTTTCCATCCAGCGCTTCACAACAATCACTTAAATTTACTCCTTTGTTTCACAATGTATTGCATCAGCAATGAGTGCTCAGACAAGATAAAAGAACAGTTTGGTTGGAACAAACATGCTTATACAGTCTGTTCAAACACAGACTCTGTATCATGCTGATTTAAATAAGATAAACCCGACTGTCTACTATGCATACAATACATATACACTGTAGCATGTGTAGCAATTACACACAGCATCAAGGACTTGGGAATATATTTTGCATTTATGAACCCAACTGTGCATAAAACTTGGGGGTTTTGAGACAACTTCCCAGACTGCAATGAAGCAGACAATGCTGCTCTTGTCAATGTGTTTCTGCATTGTATACTTTCTATCTTCCTTAGACCCTGTGGTCATCATGTTGGTAAATTATCCAAACCTTTCCCCTCATCACCCAGCACACCCGCTGAGCACAAACATCGCTTTCAAAAAAGGAGATGCAACAGAATACGGCCAGACATATGAAAAAACAACAAAGCATCAATGACCAATTCACCAGCAGCTTGGCTGATATTACATCATGAACGACAGGAGAGGGACTTGGCTTGCTGCTCGGAGCTCCAGCACAGAGAGCGGCTTCAAACTGCATCCAAACTTGCAGACAGTGGCGGGGAAACAGAGAAAGAAAGGGAAAAAAAGCCTTGTTCACTCACCCGCGCCTGCAAAGCTGCAGAGAGGAAGAAGAAGCAGCCAGGAAATCATTGTTGCAGATGAGTATAGATGTCTTCTTTGTTGAAGGATGCTGAGGCAGAATTAACAGTTGAGATACAGAGTGTGTGGAGTTGTGGCACTGTAGCTTCCTCCCTCAGTCTGACTGACTCTTATTATTTCTCCTTTCTTTCTCTGAATTCGTCTTCAGTCTTCACTGTTGACTGTCTCTTTTTCTCCCTGCTCTCCTCCTTGCCGTTCACTCAGCGTGGATCAGGCTTGCTTTACTACTTGCTCGCTTTGACTCTGCTCTCTTGTTCACTGGCTCCCTCTCTCCTCCCTGCATCTCTCCCTCTATGGTACAGTCAGTGAGGAAAGTGCTTAAGAGGATGGCTCCTCCCTCTCTCCCCGCCTGCTCATCTGCCTCTCTGCCATTTAGATGGTCTAGACCGAGGCAAAAAATCTCCTGGATGATCTGCTATGCATTATCATTTAATGGGACAGTAACATAATGTTTAGCAATTTGTACAAATGGACAATAAAATATTTATTGTATTTGTTGACATTGAGAATGGAAATTCAGTGAAGGCAAGGGGCAAAATCAGCACATGAAGACATCTAATATAGAGGTTTTAAAGCATGCAGATTTTAGCTCACCATCCAATTTTACATAACTCTGCTCTGCTGGAGTATTAAATGCTACACAAAAGAGATGTAGCATGGCCTGCAGTCAGTCATGAGACAGGAGTGATGGTATCAATAGAATGAACTGTGGTAGCTTACTGTCTGCTTAGTGTCTGAGAGCTCAAGTAGTCACCACATCACCAAGCATCATGTGCCACTTACTTCACAAGCATGTGTGAATGAATTTCACTGAGCCACTTTCTGGTCTGACTGGACTCTAAGTCTAAATTCTGAAGCTCCACTAACCTGCCTAAACCTAACCTAACCAAACCTTAACCATAGCGTTGTTGCATCCTAAAACTGATTTATTTTTCAACAGTGAGTTTTGTAACCGTTTTGGAAGACAGAGACAAACACTTCTATGTATAATTCTGGAGGGCAGGGACAAACAATGTATTTTGTTGTTTAATTTGAAGGACTTATTGATTATTCAAAGCAGATTATTTATTGTCATAAAAACATGTCTGGACAGGGCTAAGTAACTAATGACAATGTATTGTAGTGTAATTATATTTTCAGCCCAAGTAGCAAGTGTGCAGGAGTCTCAGAGCTCAGACCAAAATCTGTTAATTTAAATACACAGCTCACTGTAACTCGAACTAGACTGTCACACTCCTGCTACTGTTTGTAATACTCTATTATAAAATAATGGTATGCTCTTTCAAAAGAGATGAAAAGATGTGGATTCAAAAGAATCAGACAGTAAAGTTCTTAAAACCTGAGGAAATTGCGATTGATCATTTTTCATCTAATCACTTGGATCAAGACTAACAAATACTGAACATGGTGGAATTGAACTTGTACAAGCATCCATTTTGAGTATTGTTGAGGGAAATGTCACTCAAACAGGTAATAAACATCTAATCCCCCAGAAACAGCCAGTCATGACCAAATACTGCATGTGACTAGGGCTGGGCGATACAACAATAACCATAATTATCCTGATATGAATATAACAATTGTTCTTCTGCTGAAGAGGAAGAAAAAGAAGAACAGCCAATCACATTGCAGATAAGGAAGAGCTAATCACAATGCAGATAAGAAAGAGCCAATCACGTCGCAGATAAGAAAGACCTTACAGACACAGTGGCTAACAGGCTTGGAGTTGGAGCTGAATAAGCGAAATGAGTGAAATAAGGAAACGCAGTGCCCATGACCAGCTCGAAGCAGGACGAAGCCATCGTCGACAAGAAAGGTCACTCAACTTCAGTAGTTTGGAGATATTTTGGCTATTTACAATCCAACAAAAAACAGAGCAAACTGTGGCAAAGACACGTACCAGCTCGGGCAACACCGCAAACCTGTTTCATAATTTGAAACAATATCTGTCATGATTCACCATGGACTGTGTTTTTTTTGTCTTGTTGTTTCCTGTTTTATTTTGAAATCAATTGAGTGTGATAATATTTTTGGCCATATCGTCCAGCCCTACATGTGACCATGTTAACACTCATGACTGAAGAACCTGTTTGAGCCAATAAGTGTATCTGTGACCATTCTGACATGAAATGGTGACTTTGCTCATCAAACTCACTTCTATAGATGCATTAGTAAGATGCAGAATTGCTCTTAATTTCATCAAACTGTGCGGCGATATGCAAGATCTTTTATCTGGTAGAAAACTGAATAAATGAATCAAAGGAATGATAAAATTGTGTTAAACTGATATGTATGTAAATAACAATCCTTTTTGAACAAATAATCTGAAGCCACTTGTGTATGTATTAAAACAAGTGGTTAACTGACATTCTTCCTATGTCCTTTCCATGCCCACATACTCGTGTCATGCACTGACTGTTTCATAATGGCTCTTGTGCCCAATTTGATCTGACTATAGATCTGCAGAGACCCATTAAGCCCAGCGGTCGGCAAAAATGAATGAAACCTTTTAGAACAAATCTTTTATGCGCCAAGTCACAAATTCACACAAAGTGAGATGAGAAACATCTCTCTCCTCTCTCTTGCCAAAAACTGTCAAACACAAACACACACACACTGACTCTGCTCACCTCCTCTACTAAATCATCTTTTGGACCCATTTGGAAGGCATTGTAATTGACAGGTGGTGTTAGTTTGGGAAACACATGTGGACAACCTTGAATGTCCAATCCAATCTTAGTCACAGGTTGCTGCATCAAGTTTGGGGTTTATACTATACTATATAATTACACAAATGGCAGTCAGAACCACCTAAAGGTACTGTGAATAACGTTTGAAACCTCATGACATTGACAGTCTCTGGGGCCTCTTTTACCCCTCTTCCACCAACATGGAACAGGTTCCATTCCAGTTCGCACACCTAATTTTGAACTGTTCGGAGCATTTCAACCAAAAATAAACTGGTTCGGAACCCAAAAAGTTGGTTCCCAGGTGGAACCAAAAAATAGCAGGTTTTCCTTGACCTGAAGTGCGAACCGTGATGACATCACTGGGGGTGTCATATTCTATAGGTTGGAAAGAGAGGATGGAGAAGGCAACAGTGATCTATGGTGTACTATGGTAATAGTCTTCTACATCTTCTTATCTTAATAGTTGGTCCAGAAACAAGTATCTGTAATAACAGAACAAAAGCTTGCAGGTAATCAATGCGTTCCACCATCTTGCTACTACTGCTTACTTTCATGGTGCATTGTGCAACTCCCTCCGTTGATGATGCATCCTTGATTACAATGGTTGCGCTCAAAACTAGTGGAAACGCAGGCTGGTTCACTAGATAGCACCAATGTTCCAAGAATCCTCAACAGAACCGGTTTGTGGAAAGAGGGCATTAGTGGAAGTACATTATTCCAGCTGTCATAAACAGGCTACATTTACATGCACACAAGTCATTTTTATTTATTTTTTATTACAATCTGAGTAAAGCATTGCTTTGATTAAGATGGTTCCATTAGTTCCCCAGAGAAACATTTTATTGATAGTCCTGTTTACATGCAATGTTGCAGAGTCTGAGTCAGACTAAGTCAATTTTATTTATATAGCCCAATAATACAAATCACAATTTGCATCGAGGGGCTTTACAATCTGTACAACAGGGGTTCTCAACTTATTACTCAAAGGTCCGCATCTGATTTTTATCCAAGGTCAGAGGTCTGGAACGATTGGCAATAACAAAATAACATATAACATGAACTCACTTATAACTTTTAAGCAACATACATTCAAGTTCAAGACAATCAAGATAGTCAAAATACATTTAACCCTAGTGGGAGAAATGCAATCTGTTGCTGTTCTGTGGATACTGCTGTTTGAAGGCTACTAGTTGTCGCGATTAATTAACGTCACATCTCTTTTGATTTGAAATTAGAAATTGTGTACTACAGAAAACGAGACGCATTCTGTATCTGCGATTTAGGAGCTGATAGCAAATTCTCCAGTGTAACCTCTCACAGCAGAGGATTAGAGAAATGCAGCCGATATCAAAAGGTTTGTCTGTTAGTTAAATTCTCGTTGGCAGGATAAACATAGATTAAAAGTATGTTAATAGATTAATTAAGGAAGTAAAGTAGTAAAAGGTACAAAACCTGAAGTATGGAAGGACAAGTAGTAATTGAAAGTAAAAAAAGCTAAAAAATGAGTTTTCAGCTTAGATTTAAAGGTGCTGTGTGTAGTTTTCAGAAAGTCGTTGTTTTTTGTGACACTGGTGGCCGTTAAGACAATAGCAGTCAGTGTTGTTGCTCGTTCTCATGCTCGCACACAGTAGGCACGAGCGAGCATCCTGGGCATTGGCCAAAACAGTGACATGACATACAGTAGACTGAATGTAATCTACCGGCATCATGTTGATAGATCAGGTAAGTGAAGTTACACCGTTATTATAGTTTGAGTAACATTTAAAAAAAGTTGGATTTATAAAGAGCAATATCGTTATCAGCTTGCTAGCTTGCAGAATAAAGGCTAGTGACTTTGAACTAATCCATTCTCGTTGCATGATACATTGACTGCATTTATAGGACACACAGCGTTAGCTAGCCAGCTTTACCAATCGCCACTTGTCTAGCTTTCACCAAGTGGCTCAGCAATGTCAGCATAGCTAAATTTAATGATAACGCTAACGGTTAGTGAACTAGATGTTCATTATTGACGTGAAACCTGAATCGATGCGCTAATGTTTCTGCGTAATAGATGAGACTTTTTTATTGTCAACTAACGTCACTGTACTGAATGGGTCTGGCAGTGGGTTTAGGCAATGATAATACTGAACTAACGTCTGTTAGAAACAGATGATAGGAGTGGGATGACTAACGTTAGACTGGAGATAATGCACAGAAAGTAAAGAACAGAGTTTTTGGCAACACATCCTATGTATTTAACAATTTGTGCATCATTGTAGTTTACCTTACTTTATCGTTACAGTTTACCATTGAGTATTTCACTGTGACTGTCAATCAGCATCCTCAAATATGGAAGGCATCACAATAAAACTACCCATTTTATACATGTTCATTTCTTTCATTTCAGGATTAAAGTTCTTTAGATTATGTAGCTCTACTGGAAGAAAGCAGATGGTGACCACCTGTCTGCCAGGGGTTTTTCTGGACATCATCTGGGACGTCTGGGAACCAAGAACCGGCAGATTAGTGTACTATAGTGTTTAACTGATATTAGTGGGTCATACATTTAAACAGGTGTAACTGTTTGTGCAGCTGACTGTTGGTTGTGGTCTTTGTTGTAACGATTAAACTACGTGTTAAATTCATAGATTGTATATAAAGATGGACGGCATGACAGCCCAAAAGTGAAGCCAAAGCATCTCAATCGCCCCCTGGTGGCTATAGGTCATAAACCCTGTCCCCTCCATGTTAGCGGATGGGACATGGGCCAAACTGAAAAGTCAAAGTACACATCAAATAAAAAAAAAAGATGGTTTCTGTCATTTTAGGTAGTTTTTATCACGCTGATATTTTGGTTTCATTTTTATACAGGAGGAGGAAGTGGAGATGCGTCGTCCATCTTTATATACAGTCTATGGTTAAATTATATAAAGCTTCACTGACGAGCAATTTTCAATTTTGGCCACTAGGTGGGGGTCTTTAGTCGTTAGTTTTAGGGCAGCCTTATTATTGACAAGTATGTAATGCAACTGCAATGGCAGTAAATTAAGGGTTGATGAGGTAGCTTTTGACTGGAAGGTATACTATGAAATGGTTTACAAACCTATACATAGTGTATTGATTTTTTTTATGTGTCCCTGAATTAGAAACAGGATTTAAACATGGAGCTGGCAGTTCTTCTCAAAAGTCACTTTGCTTCATTGATGAGTTACTGCCCAGTAACTCATTTCCATTTCTTTGCTGAATGAGAAATATGAATGTACTTGCTGCCTTTTTCTGGGCAAAATTTGATAAGATCACTGCAGTATATTTGGTTGAAGCTGTTTCTGAAAATAGATAACCCAACTCCAACTACTTATTGACTGCTTCATGGGCACAAGTTGCTGGTTGTTAACTGTGCTGGTCTCATTGTGAGCATTGTCAGTCTGTGGGAATTTGTATAGTTAGATCTGTAATCTGATTTTAGGTTGACCTTTGTTCAATTTTGTGTCTTAATTTTTGCTATGTTTGAATTTATGTTGGGTATTGCAGTGTTCAGGCACATGAGTCTGTATGAAATGGATACATTTGTCATTCATTCTCCTATAACAGCATGCAGTCAAGACACATTTCACTAAAGAAATAAGGAAATTTGTTTAATCATTTATCTTTTGATAATCACAGGTTGTAGAAAATATACTGAAGTTTTATTGTCATGGACATGAAATGGCTATGAAGGAAGGTGAAAAATGGCTGAGCATAGCTGACTTTTTCTAATTTTACCATAAGAGGTCTTGACTGGTCAGTATGAGACATCTACATGTAAGTTGTTTGTATGACATTGCTACCTTTATTTCTGGCAGGCAGATATTAACTCTACATTGAAATTAAAGTATATCTAAGATCAATAAAACACAAAACACTGGATTAGGATTGGATCCATCTTTAAATAAATTAAAATTCTAGACATTTTACTTTCCAGCTAAACCTTTAATATGCTGAACCTTCATGTGACATAGGGCTCTTGCTATTATTTGTATTGCTTTGTTTGATTGTTAATTGCCACATGTGGTCCCATGGTCCTATTGAAGGCCCAGGGTCCAGGGCCACGGTTCAATTGTGCAGTACTACTCAAGTCTACCAGCAAGAGGCAGCAGCAATACGCCAACGAGCATCTAGCCTGCCGAAAAGAAGAAGAAGAGTTCGATCAATAATAGCGCCGGATTTGTTGCTGTTGCTGTCGATTTGCAGATCCTAGCTACTGTTTCTTGGTATTACGTTACGCATTTGTTAATCAAATCAAGGCAACACTCTTGGCCTTGATGTTGATCTCTCTCGTTCCCCCTCCTCACTCCAGTTCCTCAAGTTAGGACCGTTCTTTGAACTCCTTTGCTAAGGTAAACAGACTGGGGGGCGGAACGTTGTGAATTGAGTTAACTTCCCTACCATGCATTCTGCACAGTCTGCAATACTGATATTGACATCAGGCATCAAGGATCAGCATTTAATAATTAGACATCGAATGATATTCATTTTCAGAGCAATGTTTATGTATTGGCAAGTGATGTGAATTAAAAAGGAATAGAATTACAACAAAAAATGACAATGTTATGTTATGAGGGAGAGATGTGTTAAGTCATATTTTCAGACAATAGGAATACAAGTAATATAATAAATACCCCCCCCCCCCCACACACACACACACACACACTTTTCAGACTGCAGATGCCATATAGAAGGGACCTAAGAAAATTAAAAACATAACAAGGCCTTAAGATCAGCACACTGTTCACAAACTTCATCATTGAGCACAATTTGCCATTATATGTAGCTGACCATGCTGGACTATTATTTAAAATGATCACTGATAGCCAAACTGCCAAGCAATACTGTACAGATGTACAATTTCTTCGGCAGAAGGTGGTATTCCAAGACTTTCTTCAAGGTTGGCAGGTCTGGATTTGGCTCCTCTTCCTATGTAAAGTGCAGGCTCAATAGAGTTATACCACCCCCCATCTGAGTATCTCCACCCACGGCTTGCGCAGGACCCGCTAGCATTATGTCAAAGAGAGCTAAGCATGGGAACTGCTCTGTTGTTGGCTGCACAGACCAGCACAAATCTCTACATCAGCCCCAAGTCTAAGAGGACAGAACAGCTGAGTGGATAAAGTTTATTTTTGATGGCAATGTCCCAGCTACAGTTGGCAAAAACCTGTAAGCTACGTTTGTGCCAACCGCTTTGTATGTGCTTTTCCAGCTTGGGTCAGTAACAATGCAGGACTGGCAACAAAACTTTTCCTAAAAGAGGGATCAATTCCGACTGTTCGTGGCAAAACTGCAGATGAGGGAAATTAAAAAAAATGTTTTTTAAATTATGCTATGTGTTTCTTTAGCCGTTTAGCACTAACTAACATTAACAGCTGAGGTAAATGATGTAATTTTCTAGAATGTTATTGGCGTTACTTGCTGCAAGATGCACTAACGTTTAACGCAATTAGTTTGTTGAATGTCTGTAAACATGGGCAGAGTTAAGTGGGGGTGCAAGATTATTGACAGGCAAAGGGAGGTATGGCAGGAAAATGAGACTGCGCTGTTCGGGTAAATAATAATGAGACATATTAAAAATTCCTTACTTGTCTGTAAAAACATAACTCTAGAAACACTATAAAATGCTCTTTATCACAGCATGATAAAATAACCTCACTACCCTCTGTCCAGTCCCAAACACCCTGAGTCTTTGCAAGAAGTAGTCGCTGTTGGATCCTACTACATAGAGAATTCACATGGGCATTCCAAGACAGATTACAGTCAATATGTACATCCAAGTATTTGTAAGAATGAACCTGGGTGATACAAGTGTTATGGACCACTTTTTGGGATACAATTGTATTGTCTTTATGAGGTTTCACAGCATCCACATACAAGTTAATATAAGCTGTGTTGGCCTCTGTGGATTTGTTTAAATCAGACTCATGGAAGATGTCCCAGTCTGTGCTCAAGTAACACCCCTTCAGAGTTTCAATACTGTCACTAGACCTGACTTTAACAGTTTGCTCCTCATAAGGACTGTGCGGTAGATGGGAATGAGCTGAACAGTGTTTGTAATCAGAATTGGACAGCAGTGGTTTGTATATGCGTTCTGGATATTTCCATACCATTTGTCAAGAGTTTTACTGTTTCTAGTGTCACATTTAATATACTGTTCAAACCCAGGTAAAGACATTTCAAGTTTGCAATGGTTGAAATCCCCCAAAATGAGCATGGGAGCATCTGGTGTACGTTGTAATTGTCTATGTACACAGTCCGCTGCTTGAGTCGCAGCTCTCCCTGCGTTTCCACTTGGGGGCACATACACAGCGCAAATCACAATGTTCCCAAACTCCCTCAGAAGGAAGAACAGCCTGAAACTCAAGCATAATAGCTCAACGTCCTGGTTACAGATAGTCTCCTGTGTTGTATATTACCTACACCACTTACCATTAATTTAAGCACAAGTCTGTAGCCTTCAGTATCAAACGCCGCTATTTCAAATTAACTAGATAGGTCTACAAAAGGCTTTCAAATATCTAATATGTGAAATATGTCAAAAGTCATATCTGGACATACACTTGACTGGACAAGTGTTCCAATTTTCTGATATGTTTTTCATTGTTTTATGTCTTGTGTCGTTTTTAATAAATGATTCATAGGAAAGCAGTATTGTCCTGGTTAAATGAGGAAAATTGAAATTAAACTGATGTTAAATCATCAATTTCTCCCCAGCATATCTTCAAACCTGACCTTTTTTTCATAATGCTGCTATGTTATACCCATGTGACTGTTTTGTTTGGATATAGCACTATACATGAGTGCAGTCCATTTAGCATTTACCACTTCATACGTGACGAAACAAGAGTGTCACAAGGGTCAGTGGCCTGGGAGGTTAAGAACGAAGTCAAGGACCTCAGGTGGAAGCATAGCCAGAAACCTCAGGAGGATTTTTTTTGTGGGTTTCCACCTGGTTTCCACTTGTAAATTTAATAATGGCTCCGCTGACTAAGCATCTCTATCTTCGTAATCTTATGGATGCTGTAAGATTGTGTTGTGAGAGAGATCTTGACACACCATGCATCGTGCAAAGCGATGAAGACATTGTGAGTTCAAGTTTTTTTTGCTGGAAATCACATCACATAATCACCGTCAGTAAACAGCGCAACCTACTCAGCTCAAACTGCCAGAGACGGACTCTGTTATCCAGGGGGCAGTGCACCAAAGAGTCCGTACCGAGGCCTGACCGGGTTGCGGCAATTTTTCTGCATATAAATTAAATTTTTCCTCATTAGTTGCCAAAGACACTACCTACTACCACATTACTGTTGTTTGCTCTTATAACTTTCTTGAAAGTGTGGGACATTTATTTTATTTATTAAGTGTAGCGTTATCCAGTGAAGGATCTTTTTTGTTGTCAAACTGAAAGCTGACTTAGTTTGAGATTGTACTCTTTGTAACTGCATGTACAGTTTGTAGTGACTTTTGCAGTTTTGATAATAAAGTACTTACTGTGCTACTAGCTGGTTCCAGGCAGGTGTGACTATGCTAAAACCATTATATACTCTTTACAAAAAATCTGTGAAAATTCTTGACAAAAAACTGTGATCGAAATCTGGAAGCTGGTTAACTCGTAAGTGAAGAAGTTTCTGGAGACCTGGATGTCTTACGCAAAAGAATTATTGAAGCTCAATCGAGGAGAATAGAGATCGGGCCTTTCTCAAACCACCCCCTACACCCCTCTCTACCCACTTCCACTCTGTTTGCGCGTTCATGTGGAGGGTCCGCCATTCCAAACCATGTAGTGGAGAGCAGAAGTGGGTTATAAAACCCTCCAACAGTGAGTCTACATCGATACTGACCACATGCAACGCTGTGTTGGGTTTGTCAATGAAGATGCTCCGTATAAATATAAATTCTGTGCAACTACCTGTACAAACATAAACTACTCAAACTAAGATAGACATTTAATATTTGTCATGTAGACGTTAACTTACATTGTATTTAGGATTGAATATATACCCTTCTCTAGTCTAGAAAAACAGTAGATGTGTTCAGTTTTTTGTAAAGTGTATATTTGTATATTTACAGGGACTGTTACAAAAGCCAAGCAGCTTCTCATCAGAGTGAATAGATCATGGCAACAGTTGCTGCTTCCAAAAGATGCTGATACAAATGGCTACGAAATGTTACGACAGCTCCCATTTCCGCCGGAGAGAGGGAAGTTTGTCCCAAAGCTTGCCTCTATGTATTTATATGCTACACCTTAATAAAGGGTGAGTCATTCAGCTGTGAGTGTACCACAAACAGAGTTATACCCTGTGACGGAGTGGGAGTGGGGAGGGTTTGAGAAAGGCCCATCAGTACAAGAGAACACTGTGTAATGCCACCCAATTCTGAAGGTTACTTCCTGGCGAGGAGTATTTAACCCTTTACCAGACACAGATTCACAAATCCAAATAAGGTTATTCCTCACCCAGCTAAAGATGTGTGAAGATTCTATTGGGTATTGGATTCTAAACAAGGAACTATGATTACCTAAGATAATGTAAGTCATGTTGTATGTTACTCCATGTCATAGTGCATATCTCTGAGACAAAGAGGAGACAGTATATCAATGTGGAGTCTGGGGCATAGCCAGCCTTTCCTTATCAGGACAACTGCACCCTGACCAGTCATCCTTGGAGACAGAGCTCAACTATTGTTCTGAATGAGACAGTATATGATCTGTTTTTAGGTTTACAAATGACCCGAATGTGACCTGGGGAACCACTGTGTCTTATTATCTTTTAGCCTAAAGAAGGGCAATACCTTCACAAAAACTAAGGAATTTCCATCATTGTACCATCATTCAAAAGAATAGTTTATTGATCTTTGACAGTTTTACAGTTAAGTGCCTAATGTGTAAATTAATTCATGATCTTGCACCACCACCACTTTAATAATGTGTGTCATTCTGCAGGGAAAATGCTAAGGAGACCAGGGTATCAGTCAGTGGTGACTGCTCAGCTAAATTTAGGAAAACTGCTTTCGGACAATCAGCATTTTCAGTCAGACCAGCAGATCAACAGAACTCAATTCCCACTCACATCAGAGAATGCACACGCTTCAGAACTTCTAAAACAGGACTCAAGGCAAACCAATGATGTGCTCACTAATCTAAACCTTTAAATGGAACCAACTGTTCTCCAACATGGAGACTATGTAAAGTATATTTTGTGATGCAAGGTTTGTAAATTTTGTTAACTGTATTGTACTGTATCGTTTTTTAATATCTTCCTGCCCAGGGACCGCAGATGTAAATTAGCTATATAGCTAACTCTGGCTCAATGGTTGTAGCAGGCCGAGAATCAGGCTGGAGGCTAAAGCGATGGTCAAGTCCTCTGCCAATCCAGGTAACCACTTCGCTAGCCCAGCTTTAGAAGAAACGAAGAAATTAGCGATTTATTGATGATGATAGCTTACAGGCAGGTACAGGTCGAGGTTAAGTCCAGGTTAGGGTGACAGAAGCTCAAATGCAAAAACACAAGGCAAGACAGGAACATAGCAACTCAGATGAACTGACAAATGAAGGATCTGGGTTGGTATACATAGTAAGTGACTGATGAGGGAAGTGAGAACAGGTGAGCAGGTGAATGAGCATAAGGTCAGATGACTGCAGGGCTGATGAGGAAAGTGAGAACAGGTGTGTAGGGCGGTCAGGTGATGGGGAAAGGATGGAAGGTCCAAGGGCATCTGGTGGACTGGTGCAGAATAACACTGGGAAAACTCCTCCTGGAGAGGAGGGACAGGGCGACAGACTGACAATTTGTCCTCAGTGTTGGTTTAATACACCACTACAAAATATGAAATGCAATGAGCACATTTTTTTATTTTTCTTCTAAAATGTTAAAACCCCAGATTTCATGATTAAGTGCATCCTTGTTTTTGTTGAGGAATTATGAGCTGTTTCTTTGTCCACGAGTCTCATGTTATAAAATTCTAAAGCCTTGAAATGTTGATTCATTCAGTCGTGTTTTATTGACCCACATCCAGTTTATAAGAAGACAGGATGACCATGAAGTAAATATAATGTATTCAATTGAGCTGTGTGTGTGTGTGTGTGTGTGTGTGTGTGTCTGCCTCATGGCTAAACGCTAATGGCAGCCTCTACACTGCACTTTATATCATTAGGATTTGGTAAGAAACCTTTTTGGGTGCTTTAAAGGTTCATAATTTTCTTAAAATAATAGGCACCTCACCCATATGAACAGTGAAGGAGGGTTTGATTTTCATAATTATTCCTTCTGTTCATACTGTCCCTTCCTAATGTCCTTCAAATTTAAGAGATAGGGGACCAAATCCAGTCATCGTTCTGTGGCTACATCCTGTAACATTTCTAGGCAAATCAGAGACTCAGGCACAGAGAAAGATACAGTACACAAGGTAAGATTCAAAAAGGCAAAATCTTTACTTGGAAGTGAGTCAGACACGGTCCAATAAGCAAATCCAGGCAGGGAGTAGGCAAAAATCCAAAATCCAGAGAACAAGGCAAAGTCCAAATGACCAAGCAAACTATCACTAGAAATGCTGGAAAGTGATGAACATACTAGAGAGAACAAAGACATGGCAAGGGAGCAATGACAACGGGAGTATATAATGGGGTTGGCTGAAGGCATGATCTGGGATAGGTGAGTGGATGCAGGTGTGGACAATCAGGAGTGGGAGAAACACAAGGGCAGGAACTGAAATGAAACAGGAAACACAACAGACAAAGACTAACAGGATGTTACACATCCACACTTATACGTTTTTGTTTTAAAATGAGGCCAACCTTTCTTTAACTATCAAAAAAGTGATGTCGGGCCTGGGGGCTGGACAGGGGTGGAGCAGGAGACCTCAGGCGGACAGCCTGGGGGCAAGGCAGAGGCCAAGCAGGAAACCTCAGGTGGACGGCCTGAAGGCAGGGCAGAGACTGAGCAGGTAACTGCAGAGCAGATGAGGGAAGTGAGAACAGGTGTGTAGTTGGGTGGGGCAGTCAGGTGATGGGGAAAGGAGGGAAAGTCCGAGAGCATCTGGTGGACAAGTTAAGAATAGCACTGGTAAAACATAACCATGGCTGGTGAGGAGGGACAGACTGTGACATATCTCTTCTTTACCCTGGAGCAATTTGGTTTAGGCAGTAATTTTATTAAATGGGTGAAGGTTCTTTATAATTGTCCAAAGGCAGCAGTCATAACTAATGAGGTTAGATCGGGAAACTTTGAGGTTCTGAGAGGGAGCAGGCATGTGTGCCCACTCTCTATTAGCTGAGGCAATTCGGTGTGACCATGCAATATCTGGATTGGTTGTTGGCCAGAAATCTCCTAAAATAATTGTATTGTCACAGCTCAGCCATGTTCTTTTTTCTTTCTCCAAGAAGGACCACTCCCTACGCCCATGCATCAACTACCGGAGACTCAACAGTTAAGAAGAAGTAGCCCCTTCACCTGTTAAACTCTGCTTTTGACCCTCTCTACGGCTCCACCATCTTCACTTAACTGGACTTTTTAGAAATGCCTATCACTTGGTGAGAATCAGGGACAGTGATGAGTGGAAAACAGCCTTCAACATTCCCCTGGGCCATTTTGAGTATTTGGTCATGCCCTTTGGACTCACCAACAGTGTTTCAGACTTTGATAAATGACGTTTTGAGAGACTTTCTAACTTTGTGTTTGCCTATCTCGATGACATTCTCATCTTTTCCAGGACCCCCAAAGAACACATCCAACATGTCCAGCAGGTACTCCAGCGGCTGCTGGAGAACAAACTGTTCATCAAGGCAGAGAAGTGTGAATTCCATGTAAAATTCCCAGAAATAGCTTTCTGGGATTCATCATCGCCGAGGGGCAGGAGAAGCCGGACCCTGGTAAGGTGAGAGCAGTGATGGAGTTCCTACCTCTGTTAAACAGTTGCAGCGCTTCCTGGAGTTTGCGAACTTTTATTGCAGGTTTATCAGAGACTACAGCCGGGTCGTGTCCCCCCTGACCAAACTCAACTCACCTTCTGTGCCTTTCTGCTGGGGCTCCGAAGCCGATCAAGCTTTCAATGAACTAAAGAGACGGTTCACCTCTGCCCCCATCCTGACCCAACCAGACCCCTCCCAGCAATTTGTGGTGGAGGTGGGAGCTGTTCTCTCACAGCATAGATCAGAAACCTCAGCCCTGCGCCTTCTTCTCTTGCCACCTGACTGCGCCTGAACGCAACTGTGATGTGGGGAATCGAGAGTTGCTGGCAGTAAAACTGGCCTTGGACGAGTAAAGGCACTGGCTGGAGGGGGCAGAACAGCCCTTTATTGTTTGAACCAACCACAAGAACCTTGCTTATATCCCGACGGACAAGCGGCTAAACTCCGCCAGGTGCGGTGGGATCTCTTCTTTGGCCGCTTCTGCTTCACCCTGACCGATTGGCCCAGCTCCCAGAATACTAAGCCAAATGCTCTCTCTTGCCTGTTCATCCCTGAGGGGCCCCCCACTGGGAGATTGAGTCAGTGCTCCGAAGGGCTCAGCAAGACCACCCAGATCCACTATATGCCAGCTCAGAAGGTTTGGCTCTGTGCTAAAGACATTCCCCTTATAACCAACTCCGCAGTTCATTGGACCTTACTAAGTGGAGAGGGTGATTAACCCCTCTGTGGTTAGATTAAAGCTCCCAGGTCCATGAGAGTCCATCTGTCATTCCATGCCTCTCAGCTGAAACCAGTGATATCCAGTCCTCTGTGCCCTCCGGCCCAACCCCCCTCCACCCACCCCGGATCATTGACATTTGTCGCCGGGGGTGGGGCCTCCAGTACCTGGTCGACTGGGAGGGGTATGGTCCAGAGGAACGCTCCTGGGAACTCCGCTCTTGCATTCTGGACCCCAGTCTGATCCGGGACTTTCATCGGGCCCACCCAGGCAAGCTTTGTGGGTCGCTTGGAGGCTCCCATTGAGGGGGGGTACTGTCACGGCTCGGCCGTGTTCATAGTTTCCCTTGTGTTCCTGGTGCTCTTTTCCCCCCTCCCTCTTGTCTCCTGTGCTGTCTCTCTTTGTGTGTCTCTGTTTGGAAGACATGACATTCATCTACACATCTCCTGCTCCAAGTCTGCAATCAGTCAGCTCACCTGCCATTCATCAGCTCACCACCCTGCAGTATTTCTACTCTGGTTTTCCACTCAGTCACTTTAGTTTTTGCCACCGGATTTCCCAGACCCACCGACTCCTCTTCCACTTCCCTTTTCCCTTGTATTCAAATAAACCAGTGTGTTCTTTCCTAAACTCCAGTGTCTGTGTCCTGCACTTGAGCTCCGCCCAGCCTCATGCAACATAGCTAAAGATGTTTTATTATTTATGACTAACCCTGCTGTATCAGTTCACCGCTTAATACAAAATATCACTCAATTCAGTGCTTTCTATGGATATAAAATATCTTTTTCAAATCTGAGGTTATGCATCTAGGTTATCAGCTTCAGGTGCCTAGTTCTCCTTTTCTCTTTCCAGATGGTCCCCCACAGGATTTGTGTATTTGGGAATATTCGTTAAAAATCAAAATGACCTTGACCATTGGAACTCTCCCTATATCCTGGATAGAGTTTCACTTCTGAAAAAAGGAAGTTTGCTTTATCCAATGAGAATGCTTGCCATTTTATTCACCCATGGAATAATTCTGAAGATAAATGGATGGTATAGTTCTTTTATTTTGCGTAAACGAAGACCTCTCATAAAAATGTCCACCTTACAACGTCCAAATGATGTGGGAGATCTCAAAGATCTTCCATACCTGAGAAAAAATCAATTAAGTGCTCTTTTGCAATATGTAACTGACTGGATCCATAACAACACTTCCTACATTTGACTTGATATTGAAGACTCACTGTCTAAATGTCATATGACATATCATGTCATATGGCATATGTATATATGACACATATAGGTATGTGAGAGCATATACTATACATATGTGAGGCCGTGGCAGTAACTTAATATTCTTATATCGCAGTTATATTTTAGGTCTGTGTTTTGAGCTGCATGCATTATATCTTATGTTTTCTTATTTGTTTTGATGTAATTATTTATATTTAAGTTTGTTGTGGGTTGCTTAGTTCTTGCATGTATTGTGTTTAATTCTAGTTTGTTGTGTGCAGTTTCTGTTGTGACTGACTTGGCTGCAGCCGCCAGCAAAATGAAACACACCTGTGTGGAGGCAATTAACGGGGGCGGGAGCATAGTGACAATAACAGCCAGCAGCCAGTGAGCCATCTGGAGGGTAGTGCAGAGGTGCAAGAACAGAGAGTACTGTAGTGCCTCCCAGAGGGAAGGAGGGCAAACAGTCTGTGGCCAGGGGGAGAGGTGTCCCTGGCAATGCTGCGCACCCTCCGCAGACTCCGCTTCTGCTGCACAGTGCACTCAGTGGCAGGGAGTGGAGTACCAGTGATGCTTTGGGCAGTTTAACCACCCTCTGCAGTGCCTTTCGGTCCAAGACGGAGCAGATACCATACTGTGTTGTAGTTTGTAAGGATGCGCTCGATGGTGCAGTGGTAGATGTTCACCACTATCTGAGGAGATAGACAGACTTTCTTCAGTCTCTGGTGTGCCTTCTTGACCAGTACCGAGGGTCCAAGAGATGTCCTCTGAGATGTAGACAGCCAGAAACTTGAAGCTGGCAATACACTCAACCTCCGTCTCATTGATACTGATGGGTGTGTGTGTGCTGCCTTTGGTGTTCCTGAAGTCCACAATGAGCCCTTTGGTCTTCTTGGTGTTGAGGGCCAGGTTGTTATCCGCGCACAACGCCACCAGGTGCTGGACCTCCTTTCTGTAGACCAACTCATCATTGTTGTTAGTGAGGCTAACCACTGTTTGTTACAATATGCCATCTAGGCAGCAGGGGAAGGACCCAAATGCAGATGGGACAGGCAGACTGGTGCAGATGAACGATTTATTAACAAAAGTAGCTTACAGTCAAAAACTGAAGTGCAGGAACACAGGCAGGAGACAACATGAGGAAATGCAGGCAGGAAGGCAAGAACAACACAGGGAACCTCCAGGCACATGACAAGGAGAGACAACCAACAACAATGAACTGACAGAGAACAAAGGGAGAGGACCGGTGTATATATATAGGGGAGGAGACAACGAGGGAAGTAGACACAGGTGCGTAACAAGACACAGGTGATTCCAATAAAACACACAAGGGAAAAACAAACAGACTAGCACACAGGAAACTTCAAAATAAAACAGGAAACAAGAACAACAACACACAGTCCATGGTGGGCTGATTAGGGGTGGTTGTCTAACCTAACCAACTGGGGTCTGTTGGTTAGGAAGTCCAATATCCAGTTGCAGCGGGGGAGGTGTTCATATAAATGAGGTGTGTTAGCGTGTTGTTCAAGGGCACTTAGATTTTCAAAATACTTTTTTATCCGGAGAATATCTGGTCACAAGCTGACTTCTATAATCTTTACACTATTGTTGTTACAGTTTGTAAGAAAACAAAGAGAAATTTATTGAATTCATAAAACAATGTACTGTAGGAGGATGGGGGTGCAAGATCTATAGAATGAAGGGAGACAGGTTAATAGAGGCTCATAAATTGGTTGTAGAAAAGTGTAATTGGGCATTGGGGAAAATTCCTAGCAAATGGCACCTGAGAACTGGAGGCAGATAATTTGCTGGGTATTAATTTGTATGCACTGTGACCATTGTTAATGGGTCAGTTGATTGGATGGAGCCCTCTGCCTCAATAAGGTAAACTAGATTGTTTGAATCTAACTTAGCAATGTAACAGTTACTCAAACGCATCATCGCAACAAAACAACAACAAAACAAACTGGTCACCAGCAATGTGCATGTACAATTATACATCTCATGAGAGCAGAACAGTAACTCTCCCCCAGTTGCCTAAGGTAGTTGCGACGGGCCCCAGTGCCCACTATTATGACGGGCCCTAGTGCACGCTAGTTACTAGTTATGAAGTGTGCGCGTGCACACACACACACACACACAAACAAAAATATATAAAAATATATCCTACATATAAAAATCGACTACGCATTAACAACATCTATGAATATAGCTTGCCAGTACACTGTGTGTAGGGCATAAACACCGTCACCAGAATGTCACTCGTTGTCAGTTCAGCTGAAATCACCTCAATAGCCTCTTATTATTCATAACGGGAATAACAATGTATCACAAATGTATCACCCAGGGCCAGTGGTGAGTGCTTTTATAATTCTCAACACCTATGACTTTTATATGATTTTATATTATTCGTATTATAATGTAATTACCTGCTGCATGATTGTTGACACACCACCACTGAGGACAGCGTTGTCAGTGCTGATGCTAGCCCAACCACTGCATTGCTGCGTCCGTGGGCTGGCAACTAAAAAAGCCAGATGAATCTAATTTAGGCAGCTTTGCTACCTTCTCCTGTTCTTTTCTTTCTCGTCTTTTCTTACTGCCGCTTTTATGTTTAGGCATTATGACACTTCGCTTGACTTGCAGATGTGCTTCTCAGCTTGTCTTCTAGCGCCTAAGCTAGCTATCGTAAATCGTATCTATTGTCTCTCATCACATGATCAAATGGAGACTTCACTGGACAACATCAACATACATATTACCCAGCAATCATCATTGCATATCTGTATGTGACAAAAATACCAAAGAAAATAAGAAATTATTAATTTAATTTAATCATTTTTTATAGTTTATTTATATTTTTTGTAGAATAAGCACATATTTTTGTTATAGATTGTTACTGACTATTTTACTAAAAAGAGAAAAGAAAACCGTAATGGAGATGGGTTTGCCTTTATGAGGGTGTATATAGCACATGGCACCACTGTTTTATTTAATGTCCTTTGTTGAACTCAGGCGTATTTCCGCTGGTTTCCTCCTCCAGCGGGCCCGTTCTGTCTATGGGCCCCCCTACCTCATGGGCCCCAGCGCAACCGCACTGCTTGCACTATCTATACTTAACGCCCCTGCTCTCCCCTGTCCATCCACTGGTTTTCACCCTTGCATCATTCAGTTGCAAAATATGTAACAATAGAACCTATAATGAGCCCTGCATGTGAAAACTACAACACTTACAAATTAATTTTCTTACTCAAAGCCTTTCATGGCAGCATTGCGCTTGCTGGTAAACTTGTCCTCATGTTTAGCCCTCCATTTAATGAGGTGCTCAGTGTCTTCATCAGTCCCTTGATGAAACGAACAATGATGTACGGCAATATTACTCACGGTTACTGATCACACGTCCACATTTAAAGCTGGGCACTATATTTGAAGTTATAGTTGTAACTATGGTCACATTAACCAACTCGCTAACCTCTATGCTAAATTACCATCAGTAGGCTAGCAGGCCAATGAAGCCGTACATACAGTTCCAACAACAATAAAGATATGTTCACTATGAATACAAACCAAGTCATATATCTTCATTCGTATATTAATTGACCACATCCAAGCCGTATTACAGAATGGTTACTCATGTTTGTACATGCTCTGTTGCCGGCTGGTGCCAGAACCATCTGCCTCGCAATCTGCCATTGCACAGTCTGAAGAGACGCAATGCATTTTGTGGCTGGATGGAAAATGGCAACGAAGGGGCCTGGGGAATAGGGAATGTGGCTGGATATGAGGGACAGAGACACAGACTGTGACACTGTGCAGTCTTTGATGTTGCTGTATGTCAGGCTCTTGTGCTGTACTTCACAGCCCGAGGTAGATCAGGTCAGAATAATGTATTGAATTTCGATGCTCCACACCTTGGAGCCAGTCCGGATGGCAAAGTGGTTGACCCAAGTGAGGACCTTCCATATGGCCTGGTTGAGGTCAAGTGCCCTGACGTGAAAGACATTGGAGAGGCATCACACACAAAGTTTGTTGAGGGTCAAATGAAACTAAGGAAAACGCACACCTACTACTGGCAAGTCCAGGGTCAGTTGATGGTCACTCGCTTAGTTTGGTGTGATCTAGTGACATATACCAGGAGTGATTTCACGGGGAAGAGGGTGTGGAGAGATGAGTAGCTTATCAAAGAAATCAAGTCCAAGGTTTGGCACATACATTCATGTTTTCCTGGGGAGAAAATAGACAAGAAAAAGTGACATACTAAGTATTAAGGTATTTTATTAAAGTAAAACTACAAATACAACAATCTTAAAGTACTCCACTAGTCGCGGCAGGAGGGACCGCGGTCTCGGTGAGGCTCACGCCATGGAGACCGAGCCCTACAAGGGATATGGTTTCGCAGGGGAACCGACTCCTTCTGCTGCCTGTCAAAGTTGTGGGTTTGGTGGGAGGGGCTTAGCGGAGTGATACGAGGCAGCAGAGAGAGAGGCGGAAGGTTTTGCATAGGTTGCACAGATTTTACCTACCCCAGCTTTAACAGTCAACGTCATTGCAGTGTGATGTGTGGCATGGCAGAGAGGTAGACAGAGAAAGGCACGGCGTCTTGGTCAGCCCTACTTGATATTTCGCGCATGCGCAATAATTTCATTTCATTTCATGCATCAGTAAATTTAGATTAATCTGTCATTAATCCAAGAGACACAAAAAAACACAAATTCATGACAATAATATGAAGCCATGTTAAAATATACTAAAGTATATCTATGTAAGGGTTATATAGAGGGTGGTAAGGGTGGTATGTGCATGTGCCTACAGTATATATGAAAACAATGTGGGGTTCTCTGTTCCCATTTTGAAGTTCTCCAATACAAACTCAGTACTGGCCTGCAAAATAGCTCTGACAGTGCCCAACAGAGATGAGCAAAGAGAGCCACCAGGCTTTGGCTGGAGCAGATTTCCAAAAGGGAAACTTTCTTCAACAGTGATATCGTCCACAAAACAGTGTAGAAAGCAGATTATTTAATGTGCTTACGCAACTGCATAGGAAATTCCTCATTCCTCAAAATAGTGGGATGTGTGGGCCGAAAAACAGGGCAGAAACAGAGCAACAGTTAAGACTATGGTGCAACAGTACTTTCCGTTATATTTGTGTGACAGCAGCAGTGTTATTGCTATCAGGGCCAGGGTGCTGTACTGTGAGTGAGTAAACACTGTCATGATTGCACACTGTGGTCATCTGATACGGCAAACCAAGAGGGGGGCATAGCCATCTCTCTGGAGGGAAGCTTACTATCCACATTCTGCTGGGTTTTACAGACATGAAATGGGAAATAGGAGGGAAAGTAAAGGTTGAGTGAGTCTCAAAGTCTCTGTCAGATTAGAAAAATGTATCAAGAAGCAGTGAGTAAGGCAAAGAAGGATCTATACTTCAAAATGTGTAACAGTCAGCTACTTAAAGATGCACCAGGCAAGATGTTGTAGATCTAGCTGTCCAAATCTCCACGGGGACAATGAAGAGCCCCTCCTCCCCATCACAGATATTACTTTTCCACCCACAGGAAGTGTCTCCTAACCATGCTGCCTGTTAGATCTTTTTATCCTGTGATAGAATACAATCAAACATGTACATGCAATTTATTGACATTCTGTTAAATTAATTTTTAGCTCCAAGCAGTCAGCACTGCCATTTGGAGCTGTGTTACTGCATTATTTACCCTCCCATTTTCAACCATATTTAGTCACTACCATTTCCTCTTGGTTTAAAAATGCTTAGCAGAATATTCACATACACGTAGGCGCTGAGCTGGACAAACTACAGTATGTCTTTTTGAAAGCAGGCATTTTAATAAAAGGCCTTTTAGACCTGATAAACATCTCCAAAGCACACAGGAAGTGTTTTGTAAGGATAAGCTTGCAGACTCTTTTCTACTTTCTTCCATCCTCTGCATCTGTCACCTTCCTCTGATTCTCTGTTTTTGGAAGCTTCTTTTCAATTCAATTCAATTCAGTTTTATTTATATAGCGCCATATCATAACAAAGTTATCTCAGGGCACTTTTTCGAATAGAGCAAGTCTAGACCGACTCTTTATGTTTACAGAGACCCAACAGTTCCCACCATGAGCAAGCACTATGCGACAGTGGCAAGGAAAAACTCCCTTTTAACAGGTAGAAACCTCGAGCAGAACCAGGCTCAAGTGGGCGGTCATCTGCCTCGACCGGTTTTCACCTGACAGCGCGACATCATTAGAACTGTACATAGAATAACTATCACATACAGACCAAGTGCTAATTGTTTGAAGATTATGTTGTATTTAAAGAAACAAATATAAATAAAATGTTCCATGTTCTGTGTTTCCTGTCTTTTGTCCGATAAAGATGCAGAAAATGCCATGAAAAAAAGGTAAAAAAAAGTCCCATATAAAACAACACTTAACACTCACCTTGACAGTTAAAGCCAGTTCTTCAGTCTTTGTTGGAAAGCAAACAGAAACATGGCTATACCCCGACATTCAAAAGTAATGGGGGGTTTTGTATGTGCTTTATACAGCTAGTCACTAAATGATGTAACAAGCTGCAGTTTGTGCTAGATCATTACCAGTCAGAAATAAAAACCAATCCTTTTGAATTTCCAATCAGCCAACAACAACCACTGCTGCAAGACTAACTTTGAATAAGTAACTAACCTCTGAATGAGCCACACTCCAAAGTGTGTACAGCACTGCAGACATCCTACTGAAGTAAGTCATTATCACCTGAGACAGTGTTGAGAGAATCTGTGCATCATATTCTGTCTAAATGCTGCCTCACCTTCCAGTTCACAGCCACACAACACACTGACTGATTTAGGCACATTAAATATAATATTAGCCTCATGTTAAAGTACCAAACAATAAATCTAATGATGTCCATCAGAGTCCAAGTCTCCCAAATTGATCTGTGCAAAAAAAGACCAGTGACATTTGTAAAAAACTTGGACATTGACCAAAGTATGTGGGGGGAGGGCACACTGGGGGCTTTCAGGAGGTGTGGCTAACTCAGTAGCACCAGTGGCTCGTGGGAGGGCATCTCAAACCTGCCCTCGACTGGTTGTGGTTGCAAACATGTTTTTCTCACTCAAGTCAGATTACCGGAAGTCTGTGGTAAGATGTTATTGAATGTCAGCTCTGCAGCAGAAGCTAAACTTTAAGGTCATCCGGAAGTTCGACCTGACTCAACCTTTGTTGCAATGCAGTGCTCATCTGACAATAGACTGTGCTGGCCAATCAAATACGTGCAAGCTCACATTCTAGATGGAAGATGTTTTTTGTAACTTGAATGCAGCGGTTCTCCTGTTTACCTCACAATTATCAAATGAAATTATTTGGAATTACTATTTTTGTTTTTATATTTTTTGTGTATTTATATGAATTAGTATGTCTCAGAAGTAAAACCTGTCCTTAAAGGTTGGGTAGGCAGTTTTCTTTTGGCATCAGTGGCAAAAATGCCATATTAACTGTGCAGCATATTGTAATTCAAGTGGTCTGAGAGCAAACCTCTACCTGCCTCTGTTTTCAGGCTTCAGAAAATCTAGCCCGTGACAGTAGGCTTTAGCCTATCACAGATTATTTCGGAGAGACTGTGCATTCGTATTGGCTAAGCTACAAGAGCAGAAGACAAGTCGGAGGGACCGCGGTCTCGGCGAGGCTCACGCTGTGGAGAGTGAGCCCTACCAGGTTTTGCAGGGGAACCGACTCTTTCTGCTGCCTGTCGAAGTTGTGGGTTTGGTGAGAGGGGCTTAGTGCAGTGCAGAGAGAGAGGCGGAAGGTTTTGCCTAGGTTGCACAGACTTTGCCTACCCCAGCTTTAACTCCTGTATTGGCATATCTAGAATTGCTAGGTCAAAGGTCCCAGGCATTTGACTTCTGAAGGGTCGTCAGTGCTCGAGTCCTGCATTGGCATTAATTGTAACTTATAATAATAAATCATTTCTGAGGGCGCACCAGACTAACCCAGAAAATGGTTGGTGGAGAGAAGGCATATCAGTCAGCGCTGTGATGCCTTTAGAGAGCTCAATTAAGTGCAGTGTTAAGCTCAGGGAATCAACCTGCACACCAAACATTGTTTTCTGCCCAGGCTGGCGTTGTTCCAAAGGTGATGGAAAGTCTTGACTCTTAATCTTCTTCTTCATCTAGGTGTTTTTATTGGCCAGGCTCCGACGACACAGTCATTGTGGACACCACTAACTCTGGGGTCAGCTCGAAGCTGAGATAGACACATTCTCAGAGTGGTGTAGGGGGAATTGTCTTGACCTCAGTGCCTCCAAGATCAAGGAGCTGGTCAATGATTTCTGTCATGGACAGCTCACCATCCCTACACTGTAGGTTAATGGCCAGGCCGTAGGGTGAGTGGAGGCATACAAATACATCGGCACCACAATTGACCACAAACTCACTTTGAAACCTAACTGTGAAATCATCTTTTCCAAATGTCAGCAACACCTGTTCTTTTTTCAACAGGATACCACACACGCACTACACAACTAATAAAGCCACTTACCTTCAGGCCGCAAATACAGGTCACTCCCATTCAAGACCAAGGGCCATGTCAAGCTTTGTGCCTACTTCCATCAGAATAATTAATGCCTAATCTAGCTTGGGAGCTTGACCCTATTTTTTATTTATTTTTGGACATTTTTAAGTACACTTAACCCCCCTGGTGGACATCTTAAACAGCATAAGCTGCACTTATAAGCTGCGTCTGTCCGATGCACTGACGTTGTTACACAAATAAAGTTCCTAATGGATTATTTTGATTTTGATTTGATTTGAGGCTTGACCAGCATGTAAATTGTTTGGTTCGCTCCTGTTTCTACCAGGTGAGGAAAATTACTAAACTCAGGCCCATTGTGTCTCTAGCTGAGATGGAGATGATTATTCGCGCAGTTATTTCCTCCCGTCTTGACTACTGCACTTCCCTTTTCACTTGCCTCAGCAAAATTGTCCCAAAATTATTTTCCCAATGGGAAATTTGCCTTGGACAGTACAGTGTCTGCAGTATAAAATCACTGCAAAAAACAACAGTAAGAAACAACAAATGTATACATTCATCCATCAATTGCACATGGCCATTTACATCAGAAAAAGTGCACACATAGTACAATATATAGCAGTGATCAACAACAAGAAGGTTAGCTATGGCATACACATATTTCAGCCTAGGTGGTGTTAAAGGCTTTAATGGACAGGGGGACAAAGGAATATTTGTGGGGTTGCTTTATTATGAGAGAGCACTTGGAATGAAGTGCATTATGTACACGCATCAGAAAACATCCAATAGGAATTCTGTAGTTTCTTAGGTTAACTTTTTCTTAGTTTTCACAGAATAAGTCTGTACTGTAGAGCAGCAAACACGCACCTGAAACAGGAGGATTTTTGAAACTTTAGGCTAAATTTAGGCTTAGTAATCCCTGGGATACAGTAGTTACATCTCCAGGGTGTTTCCTGACCTGCAGCACAATGCATGCTGGGAAAGCAGCCTTGCTTTGTACCTGAACAGGCATAAGAGGACACAGGGTGCGGAAAAAGGGAGGAAGAAAGGAAAAAGTTTTATCCTGGGGTCACATTTGATTTTGTTTTTGACAGATTATAATAACCTGATGTCAACCTTCAAAAAGGCTTCATTGAAATAATGTTAATAATGCTAAAGCTCACATAATAACAAGAAGCAGTGTCCTATGGATGGACTTTAATTCCAGCTCCTGGTCGATCCAAAGACAACATATATCTTTTTTAATTCTCTTGTGAGTTGTAAAAACACAAATATTCGTGGAACATCAGTGACATTTCAGATGAACTTTCAGCAAAGAACTTTCATAATAACAAGTCTATTTCTTGCAATATTCTTGATAGCTGCAGACCTTTATTAGATGTAACATAAGAAATGGCCAGGTAATATATCAGGAATGATACATACATCAGACAATCCACCCAGAAGCCACAATGAAACAAAATCCAAGAAAAGCAAAACATTTATGCATTTCAGTTCAGCCATGACACTCAAAAACCACACTTATGAACCAAATGTGGATGTACAGCAGAGAAGTCTCATAGCGTCATGTCTTTTTCTTCTTTCTAACCGTCCCCCAGTAATTGTCTGCATTTTTGCACACTTCAGAAGCCTGTGCAGGCTGAGCTGGTGGAAGATTCTCCTGTTGCTGGGTTGGTTGGCATGGTTTCTTGGTGGTAGACCCTTCGGTTAGTCAAACTTGTAGTGTCAACATCCTCAGCAATTACTCATTCTGCTTCCAGAAAGCACTGAGACAGACTGTGTCTGGATCTAAAAACAAACACCACCATCGGCTTGTCTGGCTTGTCTGTTTTCTTATTGGAGTTTTAGGTTATTATTTTCTCTATTTGTACAAGGGTTTTTGCACAGCCGCACTTTTGCAGAGCCACTGCCTGAGGGCTGAGCCACATGCATAAACTGAATATACACACATTTACATTTCAGACACAGAAGGTAAATGAAACTGTGTCATCCCACTGGGTGGATGTTGCAACACATACACACACGCAGTACACCACAAAACTGAACAATTGTTTATCCATGTATTGTTTATTGTTATGTGTTTAATGGACATTGATGATTTGTTGTTAATTGCACTCAAGCCTGGATTAACCATGTCTGGCATTGCGGGGGGGTAAGACAACGACTAGACTTAAAATATTTGTCATGCGTATTTCCTCATATATTTACCTGAACTGCAGAAGGTAACAGGCCTTTATTTGATGCAGGCTTATATTATTTTATTTTATTTAAAATTCCCTATGTTTGATAAGTATAATTGGTCATATTTTAGTACAGGACTTCTCAAAGTCATCCAGGCCAAATGGCAAGTCAATTCAAACTCAGCCCATACCTCGTGTTATCAATACAAAACGTTATGAAGTGTAACATTTTCAATTTTGAAATACATACAATATTGATCAATAAATTGTTAGTGATGTTGAATATACAGTGTAGTTGGAGATCATTCACAGCGATCATCCAGATGAATGTGGTTTTAATGTGGCTTATTTCCCAATCGTTGACATCGTTGTCATGGCAACATTAACTGCAGGAAAATGTGCTGTGTGTTGTTGCAGTAACGTTACACCAGAGAATTAGCTGTAAGAATATGTCTGAGTCAGAAATAAATATGGACTAATTGTCTGAGCTGTCTCTGCCTCGGTTTATGTTTTTTTCTGCCTCGGTTTCGTTCTGGCCGAATCAAAAGAGATGTGACATTAATTGCTACGAGTAACCTAGTTGTAGCAACTAGAGTGTGTGTGTGAAAAAAAAAGCAGATGCAGACCTTTGAGTAATAAGTTTGAGAACCCGTTTTAGTATGAAGCCTCATTTTGATCCACTGTTAAAGTTACTGCATTACGCTGTTATTCAACACTTCCTGTATCAATTTCAAATTAAAAGCCCGGTGGACAGAAACACTTACCTTTCATTTCTTAACAAGGATTTTATTGTGAAACATTATGTGGAAAACGCATTGCCTTGCAAGGTTCCCATACGGTGCTTGAAATGTAGCTACTGCCATCTTGTGGCAGTAGCATACAGTTTAGCTGAGACATTAACATACACCCCCGCAGTGACTGAAATCGGACAATAACACTTTTGATGAGTAATCCAGAACAACAGTGTTGAAAATAGCATGGTTATATTGTTGAATTTATTAAATTAAAGCGATGGAAATATACATTATGCTTACCGTAGTAGGCATGTACATAATGTGACATGATATAATAGTTTATCCACCCTTGGGGATAAAAACTATTATGACACCCTTGGCTTTGATTGTTCGTGTCGACCACATCCCTGGCCATGACTGGAGACCCAGCTTTTACTTGGCTACCAGTTTTTATTTGAGGAAATACGGTATTTTCTCTATATATTATTTACTGGAAGAGATGCAAACAGGTAGGCTACAAAGTTAACTGTTGATACAAGATATATGTATATATATGGATAAAAGAAAATTGCAATTGGATGTAAGTGCCAGCAGCGGCACAGCAGCAGCTACTTCCCATTCATGTAGTCTATGGTCTTTATATGTCATGGTCCATGAAGTACTCTTGTTTGGAATCGGTATTTTGGTCTTGTTTCATGTTTTATTTTGTATATCCCTGTCTTGTGTTCGTGTGTTATTTACTTCCTGTCATTGTTTTGTTCCCACCAGTTTTGATTATTTGTGTCTTGTTTCCCACCAGTGTCTGTTTCCCTCGTTGTCTCCTTATCTATATATACCGGTCCCTTTCCTTTGTTCGGTGTCGTGTCATTGATGTGGTTTATGTTGCTGATGTTCTTGATGATCTCTTCGTGTTGTGTTCCTGGTGTTTCCCTGCATGTCAGTTCCTGTGTTTTGTAAGTTTGTTTTGTAGTATTTTGTTATTAAATCTTTGGACTTATTCAGCCTCCCCGCCGGTCTGCATTTGGGTCCTCTCCCTGTTGCCTAAATGGCCCACCATGACAGAATGACACAACCAAATATGGACCCAGCAGACAGCCACCGTCCCAGTCTACCTTTTTCCTGGGAGGACTTTGGCGTTCCGAAGGAGGTTCTTTTCGAGGACCCAGGCCTCCTGGGGGCCCTTGCTATCCTGTAGAGGCGGGACCGTGAAGTTGCCTACAGGATGGCTTTTAGCAGGTGGGGGTGGTGTCTTGGTACTTCACCTTGTCCTGTCCTTTTGGAGCCAGTCACTCCAGCCTCCTCTGCACCCAAGTCACGGCCTGCTAGCAACCAGCCTGATAGCGTACATTCATCTTCACTCTTCGAGGGCACGCGGCTGGCCATATTCCCGGGGACCCGCGGTGGCCACAGGAGAAGTGGTCATCGGGGTTCCCGACGCCATTGGCAGCCGCCCAACGCCCCAGAGTCTCCACTGCCCAGCACTACAGACCGCCCTGCTTCTGCTCCTGATCCTCGGTTGGCGGCCCGGCCGACTCCTGTTCCTTGTCTCCAGTCGGCAGCCCAGCCAGCTTCTGTTCCTGATTCCCGGTTTGCGGTCCGGCCGACTCCTGTTCTCCAGTCGGCGGCCCGGCCAGCTTCTGTTCCGGATTCCCGGGTGGCGGTTCGGCCATCTCCTGTTCTCCAGTCGGTGGCCCGGCCAGCTTCTGTTCCTGATTCCCGGTTGGCAGTCCGGCCGACTCCTGTTCCCGTTCTCCATTCGGCGGCCCGGCCAGCTTCTGTTCCTGATTCCCGGATGGCGGTTCAGCCAACAACAGTTCCTGAGTCGGTGGTCCGGCCGACTCCTGCTCCACGGACCCGGTTGGCTAACCGGCCGACATCACTTCCTGTTCCCGAGTCGGCGGTCCAGCCAACGCCGGATCCAGTCCTTGAGTCGGTGGTCCGGCCGACTCCTGCCCCCCGGACCCAGTTGGCGAACCGGCTGACATCAGTTCTATGCCGCCTGAATATTCCAGCCATATCTGAGAGCTGAACGTGATACCAGGGATAGGGTTTGCACAATATTGTGGAACCTGGTATGGGGTTGAGCCTCAACCTGAGGATAGGTATATGCAGACCAGTCATGTTCTTCCACACCAAATTGGGAAAACCATTTCTTCATGGAGATGGACCCAAGCTGTTGCCACAAAGATAGGGCATTTTCACACCTATTGTTTGTTTGCTTTGGTCCGAATCAGTTGATGAGTTTGTAAACTTGGAGCATTTTCTCCTTAGTTCGGTTTCTTTTCACACAGTGAAAAATCCAATTCAATTCAATTCAGTTTTATTTATATAGCGCCATATCATAACAAAGTTATCTCAGGGCACTTTTTCGAGTAGAGCAAGTCTAGACCGACTCTTTATATTTACAGAGACCCAACAGTTCCCACCATGAGCAAGCACTATGCGACAGTGGCAAGGAAAAACTCCCTTTTAACAGGTAGAAACCTCCAGCAGAACCAGGCTCTAGGTGGGCGGTCATCTGCCTCGACCGGTTGGGTTGGGGGGGGGGGCAGGAGGAAAGAGAACATACAGCAGCACAGTACAGTTCCACATTGAGATGTAAAGCAATAGCTGTGGTAATGGCATTGATGTTAACACCAACAGAAACAACACTAAGAGCAACATTATAATAGCAATACTAATAATAAGAGCAACAACAGTAATAGCAGCAGCGGGTGCAGAGCAGGAGCATGGGGGCAGCAAGTGGCCGCAACCATAGATCCAGACTCTACAGCTCTGGAGGCAGAAACACCTGCAGAAAGCAACAGAAGGGGAGAGAGAGAGAAAGAGAGGAGAGAAAGCACACAACTACGGGAAGAAGTTGAATTAATAACAAGCATTGATGGGATATGAGGGCGTACAGATGGAGAGGAAGAGGAGGAGAAAGGAGCTCAGTGCATCATAGGAAGTCCCCCGGCAGTCTAGGCCTATATCAGCATAACTAAGGGGTGGCTCAGGGGTCACCTGAGTCAGCCCGACTATAAGCTTTATCAAAGAGGAAAGTCTTAAGCCTACTCTTAAATGTGAGGAGGTTGTCCGCCTCCCGTACACAAACTGGGATCTGGTTCCACAGGAGAGGAGCTTGATAGCTGAAGGCTCTGGCTCCCATTCTACTTTTAGATACTCTAGAAACCACAAGGAACCCTGCATTCTGGGAGCGCAGTGCTCTAGTGGGGTAATAGGTAATATGAGCTCTTAAAGATATGATGGTGCCTGACCATTAAGGGCTTTGAAGGTGAGGAGAAGGATTTTAAATTCTATTCTGGATTTTACAGGGAGCCAGTGTAGAGAAGCTAATATTGGCGAAATATGATCTTTTTCTGGTTCTCGTCAGTAAACGTGCCGCAGCATTCTGAATCAGCTGGAGAGTCTTAAGGGACTTATTGGGGCAGCCTGTTAATAGAGAGTTACAATAATCCAGCCTAGATGTAACAAATGCATGGACTAGTTTTTCTGCATCCTTTTGAGACAGGATGTGCCTGATTTTTGCAATGTTACGTAAGTGAAAAAAGGCAGTTCTTGAAGTTTGTTTTATGTGGGAGTTAAAGGACATATCCTGATCAAAGATAACTCCAAGATTCCTTACGGTTTCGCTGGAGGCCAGGGCAATGCCATCTAGAGAAACTACATCTTTAGATAATGTGTTTCGAAGGTGTTCGGGGCCAAGTACAATAACTTCGGTTTTGTCTGAGTTTAACATCAGAAAATTGCAGGTCATCCAGGTTTTTATGTCCTTAAGGCATGCTTGAAGTTTAGCTAATTGATTGGTTTCATCTGGCTTGATCGATAAATATAATTGGGTATCATCTGCATAACAATGAAAATGTATGGAGTGCTTCCTAATAATATTGCCTAAAGGAAGCATATACAAGGTAAATAGAATTGGTCCAAGCACAGAACCTTGTGGAACTCCGTGACTAACTTTGGCGTGCATAGAGGATTCATCATTAACGTGTACAAACTGATATCGATCTGATAAATAGGATTTAAACCAGCTTAGTGCAGTACCTTTAATGCCAATTAAATGTTCTAGTCTCTGTAATAGAATGTGATGGTCAATGGTATCGAATGCAGCACTAAGATCTAGTAAGACAAGTACAGAGACAAGTCCTTTGTCTGATGCAATTAGAAGGTCATTTGTAACTTTCACCAGTGCTGTCTCTGTGCTATGATGCACTCTAAATCCTGACTGAAAATCCTCAAACAGCTTGTTGTTGTGTAGAAAGTCACACAACTGATTGGCGACTGCTTTCTCAAGGACCTTAGAGAGAAAAGGAGGGTTAGATATAGGTCTATAATTTGACAAAATCCCTGGATCAAGAGTGGGCTTTTTAAGAAGAGGCTTAATTACAGCTACTTTAAAGGACTGTGGCACATAGCCTTTAAATAAGGACAGATTGATCATATCTAGTAAATAAGTGCTAACTAAGGGTACAATTTCTTTAAGCAGCCTAGTTGGGATGGGGTCTAAGAGACACGTTGATGGCTTAGATGAGGAAATCATGGAAGTTAGTTGATTACGGTTGATGGGAGAAAAGCAGTCTAAATGTACAGGTTTTACAGTTGTTTCTAAGGTTCCTGTGTTTGAAGATAAGTCAGTACCAACTGAGGGCAGGAGGTGCTGAATGTTGTCTCTAATAGTTAGAATTTTATCATTAAAGAAGCTCATAAAGTCATTACTACTGAGGTCTATAGGAATACATCCAAGCGAACTAAAATGCATCACTGCAAACACATCAGAATGTTCACTCCCCATATTGGTCAGACGTAAGACGCAAGAAAGTAAATACAGGAAGAAGGTCCTGTGTTCAGGACTAGTGCGTACGTCTGTGAGATAAACATTGCTATGCAATTTAACATGGAGCAATGGCACAGTTGGCATTTCCTCATAACCGTTGTAATTATCTGGCCAATATACCAGGCAGAACTATACCAGCAGAACGCCGAATGCACTTTGAGGAAACGTCTTGAAAATACTATACTGCTTCACACTTTGCAAAGAAGACATGCTGCCTTAAGATGACTGAGCAGAACAAAGGCGCTAATACTGAGTGTGTACAACACCATGCTAACCATCAACATGTTAAACCGAAGACATGTTCGGTAAGAGTGATATGTTAACGGTCTTTTCTCGCCATCTGTTTGAATCTACCTGTAGGGTAGTCGGCTACAGAATACTTTGTCACCATTTATGAATCGTGCATCACACACACACACACACACACACACATATATATCTTCCTCCACTACAGGAGGATCTGGGTTGACCCACACGTGGTGGGAACACATTATTAACGTCTGGACTGACAGGGAATGGGTTGTGAACTTCAGGATGAGAAGGGGCACATTCATGCATTTGTGTGATTTACTTCGGCCTTACTTGATCCGTCAGAACACACAGTACAAAAGACCCCTGCCTGTAGAGATTTGAGTTGCAGTTTGTCTGTGGAGACTAGTGACCAACCTGGAGTACAGATCTATTTCCCACCTGTTTCGCGTTGGTTTGTCTACTTGCTGAACCATCACCCAGCAAGTTGTTACAGCAATAAATATAATTCTGAAACCACGCTACATCAAAACACCCTCTGCAGCTGATTTTAGGACAATAGTGCAAGGTTTCCGTGACAAGTGGAGAGTCCCACAAGTTGCTGGTGCCATTGATGGTACACACATTAACATCAAGGCACCACCCAATGCACCAGCGGACTACTACAATCGAAAGGGACAGTATTCAGTCATTTTACGAGGTGTGGTAGACACTAACATGAAATTTTGGGATATAAATGTTGGACAACCTGGTAAAGTCCATGACGCCCATGTTCTTGCACTTTCATAATTTTATGATCGAGGCCAGGACAACAGACTATTACCAAGATGGACAGAAACATAGATGTTCTACTGGTCATCCTGGGCGACTCAGCCTATCCATTACTCTCCTGGCTTATGAAGCCGTTTCCAGAATACAGAGGGGTAACAGCTGCACAGCTCAACTTTAATCAGTGGATGAGTCAGGCACAGATGATTGTAGAAAGAAGTTTTGGACAGCTCAAAGGGCGATGGAGGTGCCTCCTTAAACAAAATGAGGCACACATTACCCTTGTTAGCTGCATAATCTTTGCCTGCTGTGTATTGTCTAACTTTTGTGAGACTCACAATGAACAATTCAATGAGGGAGACAACGAAGATGATGTAGATGAACTGGAAAATGATGAAAACTTTGAGCAGGTCAGAGAAATGAGGGGTCATGAGATCAGGAATGCACTGTGTGCCTACTTTTCAAAGATATATCTCAGTAATGTAAGTGTTGCTAAAAAATGGCATGCAAATTTAATGATACCATGAAACAATGCTGCAATCTTTTACTGTACTGTTGTGTTGCCTAGAGGCAGTCATACATTTCACGCCAATAACTAATTACATGTACAGTATGTGCAGCCAGTGTTCAGCTACATACAGATAGTGACTGCTGAAAGGTTAATGAGTTAGACAATTCCCAACTGTAACAAAAAGTTTATTGCTGAGGTACCAGTTTCAAATCAGAAGGATGTTTATATTTTAACATCTCAAAACATATTGAGCAAAATGTTACCTTAACAAACATTCAAAGTTTTCAACAAATGTTTCAGTACAATGAAAGTGCAAAATGAAAAATAATCCATATTTTTTAATAACAAAATAAAGTGCAAGGCTGAATTGTTCATTCTCTTGTTTCACTGTGCAAACTGCTACAAATTATCATCAGTGCCTTGAATTTGCTCTATACAAAAAAGATAACGCAAATGTACATGGGTGGCCAACAGTAAATGTCCACCTATAAAATATAAATTTGTTTTCAACCAAGAATTGCTATGAGTAAAATAAGGATTATCTTGTAGTGGCTGTATAACCCTCTACAAAAAAAACTCAATACATTTGTGTTATACATCCACAGTGTAAGGGCAAAATTTCTCATTTCCTATTACTAGATATGTTTTTAAGTAATAACTTGTTTTCTAGTTATTCTGTCTGCACTATAGATACTTAGATAATTTCTGTCTTGGGTCATCTCTGTCGTAAGGTACATTGGTATCTTGTTTGGGTTTGATTACTGAAGGACAACTTGTTTGGCGTGTTAGGAGAACAGCCTGCCCTGTGTTCTCATCATTGGGTGAGAACACTTAGAGACAGACATGATGTGATTCTGGTATCCTTCCCTTTCTTTTGTCTACTATGTATTGTGAGGTTATAAATATGTGACTACATATTCCCTTCAGGGTCAGACTCTTCATATGCATGCATGTATGATCTCTGTCCTTTCAGCTGAAATAAGATTGACTCTGTGCTCGCTTGCTCTTACTTTTATTTACTTTTTATTCTTAATTACCATTTAATTTGATTGCTTTATTCTTTTGCTTAATTAAATATACAAAACACAATGGCTTGTTGGATCTTCATTTATTTGCTCACTTCTTCAAAAGGAAATACACAATTTCCACCACACACAGCATGATAATTCTATTTTTGCTGTGTTGTGCAGCTGCTGCTGCCTACAAGTGTGACCAATGGTAATTGGTGTCTAGTGATTTACAAATGCTGGTTAGTGCTGTGTAGTATAAATGACACAGGTGGGTTGCCATGTGAGCCATTGGTTGGTTTCGGAGTCATTTCACCTTCAATGTTGATGGGTGGTTGCATGAGCTGCTGACACCTGGGCATAGTTGCAGCTGTCATTCCTTAGGCCATAGGTGACATGGACTGCTGTGGCACAGGTGAGCGATGCATAGGCCAGGCACTAGCAGTAGCTGACCCCATGGAAGCTGGATGAATCCAGTGTGGTGATTGTGGGTGCTGTTGCTGACCAGGACACAAAGCAGTGATGACAGTGCCTATTAGCTGCATGAACATCTGATGAGTTGCTTGTTGCTGGGCTTGCATGGACTGGAATCTCCTTTCCTCTGCGTCCTGTTGTGCCCTCACCAGTCTTTCAAATGCCTGTTTCTGATGTTTCTGTTCAGCTTCATTTCCTCTAGCTGCCTTCTCTGTTGAGTCATGTATGACTGTAGCCCACTATCAGCTAAACTACTTCCTTGCTCGAGCCCGAGGAATGGCCAACCTTTCACTGATTCCTCCACTCTGCCCATTATGGCCCTGCTTGTTGCTGATTGTACTCTGTGTAGCATCGATGATCTCTTTATCAGGGGATGTGTTCTCAGCTGAAGCAGTTGGCTCACTTGCTTCTTCATAATAGGGTGTGTTGTTGGAAGTTTCTCCTGCACATAAAAAGGGATATCACTTATCTGAACTAACAATTAACACTACTAACAATATCTATATGGCACAGGACTTATGCAACTGCACTGTTCATGTATATATTAATTGACTATTACAAATTCATAGCCTTTTAAAATCTTAAAGTGAAATGAGAGATTTTAAACTTCATATTTCTCAATATATAAGGATTAGCACAATTAAAATGAGTAGGTCTATTAGCCCCTAAAGATTAGCTGCAGTTGCCATAACAACCTTGCCTGCTTCATGTACTGTATACTGGCCGTCAACTTCGATGTAATGCACTAACACTTAATGTTATATTTGCGTGATAACAATGGTTGACATCAAACTTTGTAAACTTTGTAAACTTTGTATCAAATATGCACTCACCATCTAGCACAACATCTCCAGAGTTACTGGAAATGTTAGCCGGAGATGGAGTGTTTGAGGTATCGTCATGGGATTGGACAAGGTCCTCTGGAGAAACTGTTGGCCTTGTCCCGAAGATTTGGTCCACGTCGTCAAATCACAGGAATTTTTCTTTCTCTTCTCCCAAGCTTCTACTTTTACGAAGGGCATCTCTCACTTTTATGAACTGCTGTCTCAATTTTTTTACTTTCACACAGCACTGTTCCGTCGACCGGTCATATCCCCTCTCCTTCAGCCATTGACTGAACATTTTGAACACGTCAGTGTTTTTGTGAGTTGTTTGTAGGAGCTGAGAGATCATCTGCCCAAATATCAAGAAGGCAACGTACCTCGTGGCTACTCCAGATGAGGCATCGGTTCATTCTCCAGCTAGCTGCTACTACTGGTAACAGTTTGCGTGCTCTGCCATATCCCAGAATGCAAAGCACACCTGGCTACAGGAGCCGTGTAGCTCAAACTTGCAAAGTACACCTGGTAGTTGGGTCGGATCGAGCTTGGATCACGTTCCCACCACAAATGAACCGCTCCAGAGTTCGCTTGGAACCGTTCTGAGACCACCTCTTCTAAAGGGTCTCAGCACGGTTGTTTTGGTCTGCACCTGAATGCGATTACCATTGTTCACACCTGCCCAAACGAACCGCACAAACCAGGCAAACGCACCAGGGTTCGTTTTAACCGAACTAAACAGGTTAGGTGTGAAAGCACCCTCAGAAGCATACTGCTATTTTGAATATTTGAATAGGCCTAAGCTACAATATAAAGCTGACTGCATACAACTCATGAATAGAAGATTAACATAAGCTACACTATGAAGAAAAATACATGCAGAATAATTTGTTTATGCTGTGAAAACCACTACCCGTTATTGCTCCTGTGCTTGACTGCTGCCTTGCTTCAGTGCAACACTCCAACATACAACAGTGTACCCATTATGCAACATGCAACTGTTAAATATTCATAGAACACGTTTGCTGAATAATAGATCAATTTTTCAAATGTACAGTTGTGACACTAACATCAGTTAATACACAGAATGGATTGCGGCCACTGATAGTACCTTGAATTGCATATCACTTCGTTTCAAGGTCGGATTCACAAAGGATATTGCGCTAATGATATGACAGCTGCAAAACTTTGAGTGTGTTTGTGCTGAGTGCAATTTGCCCTTGTTTTGCATGTGATTGTAATTATCCATGTGGCAAAGAAGGCTATAAAGGTGGCTTTGTGCCAGGAACACAGTAGGCAGGACAATGGTAGAGAGAAGGAGAAAACTGAAATTTTCAGACCGTGAGCTACAATCAAAAAGTGATATTCTCCTTTGAAATATCGGCTCACAAGCACACCTTGTCAGGAAGCGTAGTGAAGGCAGCAGGGAAAAGGACCCAAATGCAGACAAACAGGGAGGCTCCAGCAGTTCAGTGATTTATTTAACAATTTAGCTTACTCACAAAGTACAAGTACAGGTAGACAGACAAGAAGGCAGGTAACTGGCAGGTTCAGGTACAGGACACAGAAGCACAGGGAAGACATCCAAAAACAGGAACGAGAAAACTAAGCACATAGCAAACAGTACACAAGCAGAAAACCTAAGCGTAACAAGCAATATGAACCCACCGAGAACAAAGGAAGGGGACCGGTATAAATAGGGAGTGACTGATGAGTGAATGACGTGCAGGTGGGAAGATGGGCAGGGAAGCTCAGGTAATGGGAATGAGGTGATTGCAGGGCAGATGGGAGTGGCAAGACCTTGAATGGCAGGGGGAAAGTCTGAGGGCATCTGGTGGACAAATGAAACACAGCACTGAGAAAACACAAATCTGGCAGGGGAGGAGTTAAAGAGAGACAGACTATGACAAACCTTGCATGATGATGCCTTTGCCTAGCTACAATCAATGCTGCCATGATCGTTGGAAAGTCTGGGCATGACACCCCTTATAAAGGCGCTTCAGTTACCACCATCTCTGCAATGAGACTCATTTGCATAGAAAGGGGCCAATTTTGCGCCAAATGTCTGCATATTCTACCTCATTTAAATAGGTGCAAATAGTATCGGAGCACCGAGAAGCTATTTGCTTGGCAGCACAGTTAGGGGTGCATTTCACCCGGAGGGGAAAACAGACAGCGACACAATATGCAACCAAGGGCTGACATGCTAACAAAATGTCTGTGGCTAGCTAAAAACATTAGATTTCAGCATGTCAAAGGATTAATTTAGCACCCTAAAATAATAAGAGAGGTCAAACTCAATATTGTCAGTCTATCTCAGTGTCCCTTCTCAAGCTAAGTTACTATAGTTAGCTAAGGCACTTGCAAACATAATACTGCATAGATTTCTGATTTAGCCACATTCCACTACACAAGTTGCATACTGTCAAAATGCTTTAGCTTAATTTACAGCAATATAGTTAGCCTAAAACTGACATTTGGATATTTGACTGCCCAGTGACAAAATGCTTGCTGCACACGTAGGCATACTGAGTGTCAGGATCCCACAGAAGATTCCTATTCTTCCTAATGATGCCTCACGTGTGGATCCACTTTTGTCTTCTTAAAGGTTCTGTTTTTCAGTTCAGCAGCTTATAAAAACTTAGTTCTGGGTTCTTTAGCCTGTTGGTAGTGTGTCCTACCACAAAGAAGCTTTTAAGCATGTTTCTGTTGTTTGCTAGTACACCAAAATGAGTGAAGGAGGCACCTTCACAAAATACAATCAATGGAGAGGCATGAATTGTTTTCCTCTCCGGTGTGGGCGGGACTTAAATGCGCTCTGTCTTTATACTGCACAAGCATTGCTTTTTATTCACCAGGTTTGTCCTAATACCCACACTTGCAGTCTTTAGAGCACTTATGCCGACAGGTAATATACAATTGGGTGATTGGCCTGAAAAAGTGCAGTACACTTAACCCACACTTAACGTAATACCACTTCAAAGTGATATTTAGAGCCAAATGTATCCCATAATTCACAGTGGCAGTCTACTGTATCACACCTGCCCAGTTGTTGGTGGAAATGCACATGTAAAATGGATTTAGGAGTGACAGTATGAAATACATTACATTTTAAATATAACATTTTATCTTGATTATCTCTGATAATCTTGATTTTATCAGAGTAAAACCGTTTAAAATGATGTCACATTAAACGTTCTATATTGGGTTTTCATAAAGTCCTTGTTATCCAGATCCATGCCGCATAGCTAAGTTACAGTTAGCTAGCAGATGCCTTGCATCGCTCTTGGCTAGTAGAAAATAATCATTAGTTATACACCTTTGCTTTGTATCATTAAATAATTTATTGTTGGCTAAAATCAACACTGTTTGTCATCAAACACAAGTTAGTATCATTATCATGGATCACGTTAGCTGGTGAAGTAATTTAGCAAGCTAGCCAACTAACATATCCACTCAGATATTATTTTGCTAGCAAGAATGTTAGCGAGCTAGCTGTTACTTAGCTACGCTGCATGGATCTGGCGTTGGTTGCTTTGTAACATTAGCTAATAAAGTTATTTTCAAATGGCAAGCTAGCCAATATACCAGCCAGATCAGCCGTAGGAATCTGGATGAATTAGTTGACGTTATCCACTCAAGACAGTATTTTGCTATGTTAACTAGCTAGCAGTTCATCCGCGTGGACTTTGTGTTGGACTCTGTGTTGTGGTGGGTGCTGGTTGTTTGTTGTTCACAGACTCCATTTTTAAGCTAACATTAGGAAGGGAAGTCGGGCTGGCGGCAGCGGATCCGCCGGTTCGACCGGTGTGCAAGGTGCTGCGTGTAGGCCCCAGAGGTGGTTGAACAGCCCGGAGGAAGTGCGCCCGGGGATAGCCTGCCAGAGCCGGGGAGAGGCGGTGTGAGAGCCCGGAGGAAGTTCGCCCGGGGATGGCCTGCCAGAGCCGGGGAGAGGCGGTGTGAGAGCCCGGTGTTTGTGGCTGTGGCTGTTAGACTGAAGCTAACGGCTGGATGGTCTGCTGGATGAATTACGCGCAGCTGTATTTACCCGCCCGCCCGCCCGGGCTAAACAGCCGGTTACATACCCAGCAGTGCGGGGATTCGTGCCCCAGCCGTGTCCCGGCACTTTTTCAGGCTATCCCTGGAGACGACCTTCGCCATCTTCTCCGCCTTCACTTGCATTTGGTGCAGGACCACCTTTTTTGTGATGTTGGTGAGGGCCGATTTGACGTCTCTCACCACGCCGGTCAGCTGGGCCTGGGACAGGCGGCAGAGGGGAGGAGGGGTCTCCTTCATATATTGGAGGAATTGGTACACGTTTCTCATATAAAAGTTCGCCGTTGTCACCGCCTTGCCCGTAGTCAGGAGATGGGAGGACCATCTGTTAAATTAAAAAAAAAAAAAAAGAAAAAAGCACAAAGCACAAGGTCAGGGACCACGGGCCGGGCAGCAACCCGAGAAATGATTATGAAAGCCGGTCACACTCACTTTCTGATCTGGGCCCCGTCATCCAGAAACATCCAGCTGCGTAGGTTGCGTTTTCCCGTGGCCATGAAATAAACAAAAGACTTCACGCGGCTCACCTTGGAGTAGGCGTTTTCGAGATGCTTGGTAGAAGGGCAGATTCCCTCCTGGTAATGTTGGTAATCCTCCAAGTAACTCGCAATGTATTTGGGGAAGATCAGATGGCGCAGACCTGGCATTCTTCCACTACTTTGGATGAGCCCGCGCACGACTCCTTCCTTCGGTCTTTTGGTCAGCGATGGCCCGCTGTAATCCCCCTCCTCACCCGATCCTTTCTCCTCCTCCTCCTCCACCACCACCACAGCCCGTTCCTCCTCTGCGGCCCGTTCCCCCTCCTCCTCCTCCTCATCATCATCATCCGCCACCCCCTGCAGCAGATCCGTCCGCTCTGTCACCACGCCGGACTCAGGCGTTCTGCGACCGGAGACGGCCTGTGACAGCCGCCTGTATTTTTTCCGGAGGTCGGCCATTTCCATAACCAGCCTCTGGTTCTTCCTCCACCTCTCCGTGCATCCCGGGTCGCTGCACGTGGGCGGCCGCGGCTCTTCCTGCACCCGGCATGCCAAACGCGCGTCATCGCCCTCCTCTCGTGCCACCAGGTCCAAGCCGGAGACCATGGCAGGTGAGGGGGTTTTGGCACGGAGCGCAGCCAGGAGGGCGATAGTTTTATTTCTCCTTACCCTATTTAAGTGGACCTCCGCCTCTTCTTCTTTGCTGAGCTCCGGGTGGCTTTCCCTCAGGTGTCTGTCCAGTCTCGTGCTTTTGTACGCGCATCCAGAGACCGGACAGGCAAGGTCCCTGATGTTTACCCTTCGGGCGGCGTGGTTTAGGAGAATCCTCCGCTCATCCAGGTTCGCCACATTGTGTGTCCGTCTGAAGTGATTGCTCGACGAGTTTTACGCAGAGGAACGCGCACTCTCTGCCGGGAAGGCTAAGCTGATGCGCCCCTGAAATCTCTGGAGGTGGTGAATCACATCCACAGCCAGCTCCAGGGTGAGCCATGAACGCTGGCTCTATCCCTCGCGATTTTGACGTTCGGGAAACCGCTTGATGTTTGGCGTGCTGACAAACGGGGACGTATTTGTTTCACAATTGTCAAATTGACAAAGGGGCTGCTTTCTGACAGGGGGGGGATGACAAAGGGGCCGCTTTCTGACAGGGGGGGATGACAAAGGGGGAATGACAAAGGGGCCCCTTTCTGACAGGGGGGGATGACAAAGGGGCCGCTTTCTGACAGGGGGGGCGGTGGAAGGGATTTGCTGTTTGGGAAACCGATTCAAATGTGTGCCATGTGGGGCAGGGAGTTTTTCCTTGCCACTGTCGCATAGTGCTTGCTCATGGTGGGAACTGTTGGGTCTCTGTAAATATAAAGAGTCGGTCTAGACCTGCTCTATTCGAAAAAGTGCCCTGAGATAACTTTGTTATGATATGGCGCTATATAAATAAAACTGAATTGAATTGAATGTGTCAGCCCACGCCCTACGGGGAGCTAGTGTTGCACATTGTTTGCACTGTAGGGAGCTGAAGAGAGGCAAGGCACTTGGGGGTGCGCATAAATGTCACATCCTTGGATTTTCACAGCAAAACCATCCCAAGCCCTTAGAAATCTGCAGACTGTTATAGGCAACCGAGAAAATCGGGGAAGGTCTTGTTTTTTTAAGTTACATTACAAAACTGGCTAAAGCCCACAAACACGCACATTAAAGCTAAATGAGAGACTGCACAGTTTTTGCATATTGTGCACGCACACACACACACACACACATCATACAACTATGTACTACTACGTAGTATATAGTACGACAACTAGATCAACTGGTAAATTGAGAGCTTCGCCATCAGGCTCAGCGCCCTCTTCACCACAATGGCCTGCGCCTGCATTACTGCTGACACCGCACCAATCCGCCTGCCAACCTCACACTCCATTTTACCCTCACTCGTGCACAAGACCACGATATACTTGAACTCATTCACTTGGGGCAGCAATTCATTCCCACCGCGCAGGGAGCAAACCACCATTTTCCAGCAGATAACCATGGCCTCAGACTTGGAGGCGCTCACTCTCATCCTGACCGTTTCACACTCGCCTGAAAACCATGTGAGTGACGGAGGTCACGGTCTGATGAAGGCAACAGAACCACATCATCTGCAAACAGCCAAGAAGCAATTCTGAGGTCCCCAAACTTGACACTCTCCTCCCCTGCGCCTTGAGATCCTATCCATGACAGTGTGGTGGTGACAAGGGACAACCCTGGCGGAGCCCAACACCCACTGAAAACATCTTTGACTAACTGCCAGGGATACAGACACAACTCTCAGTGTGATACCCCAGTAATTAGAGAACACTTCTTTTTAAAAATGGGGACCATCACTCCGGTCTGCCAGTTCAGGGACACTGTCCCCGACTTTCATGCAACATTGCAGACACTTATCAGCCAAGACAACCCAACAATGTCCAGAGCCTTCTTGCCTGCTGAACTAAGCCTGAGCCAAGCCAAGCCCTGCCCACAAGAGTGTTGAAGTCCCTCAGCAGAACTATGAAGTCCTTCGGCGATACCCTTTCCAGGACCCTACCTAGAGACTCCAAGAAGGCCAGATACTCCAGACTGCTGTTCGGTGCATGGGCACAAACAATAGATAGAGCCTTCCTCTCAGCAACTCAACTCAACAACAAAGCAACCTGCCCTTACCCCCCATAGAAAGGATTAATGCAGTGAAATGAAAGTTCGCCCCAAATTTTTTTTTTGTGTCAATGTTATTCCTTGAGTTTGCCCATGATCAGTGAGAGCCCATGTGATACATTCATCCAGTGAGTGTAGGAGGGCTATAATGTATGAATAAAGACTTGTCAATCATCTTTTGTAAGACCAATTTGAAATAATGTCTGGCGCAAGTAAAACGCTATTAGAGAGTAAGTACAAATTGTGGAGCAGTGTTGCAAAGCAGGGCTTATTGGCTTGCCACTGGAGGAAGGACTGATACTGACTGATGTCTGTCTTCATTCTTTCTACACTTCACTCAGGAATATTATTTTACTGACATTTTAGATTTGTTTCCAGTGAGATAGTATTGTGTATACAGTGACTTTGCTGTTGTAAACTTTACTCTAGAATTTATTACTAATAATATAATAATAATAATTTAAAATATAAATCCATTCTAATCCTGTCCTGAATTTTTTTTTTAAATGATCATTTTAAAAAACTCAATTCTTTGAAGTAATAGTGTTGGACTTGTGATTTGTCACAGGTAAATCCAAAAGAAAATAGTTTACTTTCATTGTCTGATATAGGTCATTATGTGCCACAAGCTTACAACTTCAAAATTCATACATTTTTTGGTTATTACATGCTTGGACGCTATATAAAGGTTGGTGACGAGTCTGCATACAGACAGGAGGTTGAACAGTTGGCTCTCTGGTGCGGTCAGAACAACCTGCAGCTGAACATGCTCAGAACTGTGGAGATGACAGTGGACTTCAGGAGGAGCCCCCTAACACTGCCCCCCAGCACCATACTGAACAGCACTGTGTCTGCTGTGGAAACCTTCAGGTTTCTGGGATCCACAATCTCCTAGGGCTTAAACATCAACTCCATCATCAAAAAGGCCCAGCAGAGGATGTACTTCCTACGCCAGCTCAGGAAGTTCAGCCTGCCTCAGGAGCTGCTGGTCCAGTTCTACACTGCAATCATCCAGTCTGTTCTCTGTACATCCATCACTGTCTGTTTTAATTCAGCCACCAAACAGGACAGGAACAGACTACAACAAGGTCAATACTGCAGAAAAAAAAAGATTGATGCCAACCTGCCCTCCATTCAGGACATATATATCTCCAGAGTCAGGAAACAAGCAGGAACCATCACTGCAGACCCATCACACCCTGGACACAACTGTAATTGTGATTGTCAAATATAAATCTAAGTATGCTGTATATACTGTATAGACATACTGTACAAAACCACTTACTTACAGTGGCTCTGAGGGTCAAAACACAACATTACACAAAACACATTAACATTTCACAAAACAATGACATTACACAAAACACATGGGAGAACATTAACATCGAAGGTCTCCGCATACTGTTGAAGAACCTGTGGTTCCTCTTTTCATGGCTTTTGTTCATGTTATACATTTTGCACTAGATTGTCATGTATTTTTTTGTCATGTATAAAATGATTTTTTTTTTTTGGCCTGTGTCAGGACTGCTGTTTGCTTGTGCAAGCAAGGCAGGAACATTTTTGGTTCCCAGTGTACTAAAATGAGCTGTCTGGAAAACTTCTTCCAGCAGCACAAAAGCATGAATATGCTGTCATCTCAGGTGGAATGTTTGTAGTTTCAAAGGTGATATGAAGAACATGATGTCAAGACTTTTTTTAATGATTTGACAATATGAGCTCTGTTTTCAAAATCGTGCTTAAGCAATTGTAAAAAACTAAGGAAGCCTTGAATTTATGAATGTATTACGGTCCTTTTATCAGTCCTTTTTATGTGTTTTAGTTATTCAACTGTATAGCTACTGTTTCTATGGACACAGACAACAGCTTTTGAGCACAGGTAGGAAAGGAGAACCATCTGACTGTTTAACAGGAACAATGTTCCATTTAACATTAAATATTTACATGTATTTGCCTCGAGCTGTTGTGGTTCCTCACACTTTCTTAGTGATCTATAGCATCTGGCCCTAATTACAATGCTTCCTGCAATAATATTTGAGACTAGACACAGGTACAAACACATAGTTGACAAGAAAAGATTTTTATTTAAGCATACTTTGAAGATCATCTAACTCTTAACAGGTAAGTGCTGAACTAGAAAGTAATTTACATGTTAGCTAGCATAGTAGTCTACATACTGTACCTTGATAATCAAAAATGAATTGCTTGTCTAACTTTGACCTTTTCCACATCGCCTTAAAATTTGTCAGCAAGACAGACAACATCTGCAATTCTGATTTTTGGCAGAGAAAGGAGAGACCGAGAGAAAACACGCTGTTCAGAGTCCGTAGTAGCAGTGACTATAGATGGTAGCATAGCGTAGCGCCCTGACCGGAAGTCAGGTTTTGTGTGACTTGGGTTCTATCCAATCACAAACAAGAAGTGTTGTCCTACCCTTTCTGTAATCTGAAATGTCGTTGTGTTTTATGTAATGTTGTTGTGTTTTGTGAAATGTTGTGTAATGTTGTTGTGTTTTGTGTAATGTTGTTGTGTTTTGACCCTCAGGGCCACCGTAATTTAGTCCTATATAAGATAAGAGAGATAAGCCTTTATTGTCCCACAGCGGGGAAATTTTTAGCGTTGCAGCAGCCAGCAAAAGTGTCATATATAGAATACAATAAAAATAAATAGAAAAATAGTCCTATACACAGTATAGACAGAAATAAATAATAGAGTGACTGAGTGCAGTTGTAAGTATGAACAAATAGATAAGATAAAAATATTGCACAT